>ML807015.1:35614-72507 GCA_009831015.1 Picea engelmannii | reverse complement strand
TATTTACATCAAACACTATTGGGTCCATTACCCAAACCTTTGTGCTACGGGTCTTTCTTCAAGGGTTGACATCAATGACAACCAACCTTAATCAACATGATATTCTTCCCTGATTGATGCCTCGCATTGTTCAACAACTCTATGTTTTCTCTCGCTTCATGCATGGTTTTAAAATTTAACTCAGTTACGGAAAACGACCTTTGATTTCGTTATACTATTAATTTGATTTTGGGATTCTTTCTCGTATAATCTAAAGGTGAAACAACAACCAACACTTTATGAAAAACTATGTCCCTTTATGACTGTACCTATGGCAAGAAAACCCAACATAGAACCCGGTCTCTCAGATCAAACCAACCTCTCTTTAAACCTTTTCGATACCATTATGAAAATTTCTACTACTCGGGTCGAACTCGAAAGTTCATGGGCAACCGTTGAACAAGACATAAACATTCAGGAACAACTGGAAGCTAGAGCCAAAAAACTCAAAAATCAGCCTTAGCTTATTTCCTAGTTGTTTTCTTCCATTATATCTTTCACCTTCTTTTTGGATGCCTAGACTCAGTACTTTATAGCCTTAAGTATAAACTCTGGAACAATAGAAGACATCATTATTGGAAGACTATTGTGCACAAGATATTGAGGGTTGGATTCTATTGGCCAAGCATATTTTCTGATGTCTACAAAGAGGTTTCAATATGTCATGAGTGCCAAATTTTTTATGGGAAAAGAAAATTGCAACCTTTACCATTGAAACCCATCTATGTTGAAGCACCTTTTAGACAATGGGGCCTTTATTTCATAGGATAAATCCATCCACATCCCTCGTCTCAGCACAAGTGGATTCTTCCACCTACAAATTATTTCACTAAGTGGATTGAGGCAATTCCCACCAAGCAGGCCACAGATGATGTTATCATTCATTTTTTGGAAGAAAATATTTTGTCCAGGTTTGGGTGTTCAATGAAAATCATTACCAACAATGCAACAACATTTAAATCCAAAAAGATGGGGCAATTTTGTAGGGACTACAACATAACTCTTGGCCACTCTACTTCTTATTACCCTCAGGGTAATGGTTTGGTTGAGTCATCAAATAAGAGCTTAACTAGAATTATCAAAAAATTGCTGCAAGATAACAAAAAGGCTTGGCACAAAAAGATCATCCATGCAGTATGGGCTGACATGATCACTCCAAAATTATCTATTGCTACCTCCCCCTTCCAGATTTTTTATGGAACTAAAGCAATTTTTCCTACTGCATTAGGGTTTCCAGTGATGAGGTTATTACAGGAGCAGGATGCTGAAACAGATGCCACTTGAAGAAGGAAGGATGAACTAATAAATGCCCAACAAGCTAGAGAAAGGGCGTTCAACAATGCTTAGTTGCACCAAGATAAGATTAAAGGGGATTTTGACAAGCATACCAAAGAGGATGATTTCAAAGTGGGAGACTTGGTATTAAGATGGGATGCCATAAATGAAGATAAGGGAAAGCACAGGAAATTCGACCATCTATGGATGGGACCTTTCAAAATTGTGGCGTACCATGGAAATAATGCCTATCTGATACAATAAAGTAATGGAGACATCGTTGGAGGAAGGCCTATGAATGGCAGGTTCCTCAAGCATAATATCATTTAAAACAATCATTACATTTTCCATTCATTGTACATAATCATTTTTTTTTTGTTTTTTAGCATGAATAAATTGAAATAAAATCAACAAAATTGAAGCCCAAGGTGAAGGCCCCAAGTTATGCTGAGTACATTTTGATTTTTTTGAATAAATGTTGCTAAAATTCATCTTGCAGGAATAAATCACATCCCAATGAGTAGGCACTCGGTATGCCATTATTTTCTACCTTGCAGGGAGGATATCATCTCCACTTGGAGCCCATGTTATCACTATAACAATTTCTGTGAGAAATCCAGTTTCCAGAATTTAGCGAGATACTAAAATGATGTAGAGGAATGATAAACTAGTGAACAAGACCATATCTAGAGGAAGGAGGCTAAGACTAGCAGAAGTGCGGAGTTTATGGGACTTGATGGGTCACAGATCATGAGCATTATAGATCAACGAACAAAGATCGTTTCGAGCAGATACCTTGCGCAGAGGATATTTCCCAAAAGTGGGCCGAAAAGAAAACCGTGGTTTCAGGTCAGGACCATGTGGTGCCATAGGGTGCATTTCGAGGCGATAAGCAGTCTACCCCAAACCACTTTGCCTCCCCCCTAAAATTAGAAAGTATATAAAGGGGCATGCTAGTCGTTATTTTATTGTTTTTTCAAATCCCTGGAACGTTGGAAGATTGGTGTGATAATCCTATTCAAACTGAAGCTCAAAAATATGCCAAACTCACTCATTTTCCATTCAATTATAGGTATTTTTCATCACCACCATAGACCCTGCCATTTCTTTAGTAGAAGAGCAAGATACCACATCGAACGAAGAAGCCCTAATTGACAAAGATTCAAATGTGTTCGACATTGAATTAACTATCTCGCCCATATCTGTGTCCATAGCTAATTTGTCAGACAATGTAGGGAAGTATATACCCTTTCTCGAAGCAATCCAGGCCTCCATAGTCCCTTATGCCGTCGAGATCACATTCCCTTTCCCTGAATTCATAGGTTGGTGTGCAGAGCAATACTCATAGGAAGAGAAAGTTGTCTCAAATAAACTAGGCTCAGATGTCCTATGTAGAGTAGATATCCTGTCAATTTGATACACCCTCGACATACCAGAGTCCCCCTCCATAGTGTCTGAACCATTCGAGGAAGAAAATCTAATTACGGTTTACAGAGAATGTCTCCCGAAGTCAAAAGCCTATTTTTGCAAACGATTGTCAAACCAGAGCATTTTTCCAAGAGTCTGTCCCTGCCAATAAGTGTGAATATCATGGTTATTGAAGTCCAATGGGTTTGTTCCATACTCAGTCAGATTTTAGGTTTGGATAATGATAAGTATGTGATAGAGGTCATGTTAGGTTTTATGTTAGCATTTTTCCAATCAGAGTCCAGTCAATCAGTTTGCATCTGCTTTGATAGATTCATCGCTGATAATATACACAAGCAACTAGTGAATTTATAGTCACTAAGACATTTAAGATATTACACATATCTGCTGAAGACATTCCCGGAGACTAACAAGAGAGAGTTACCTGAATCAACATTCATATTAACTGAATGAAAAAGAATCACAATGCTCATCTTTATCAACAAGGTCATGTCCAAGGTTTACAGCCCGATCTTCAACACCAGCATGCCAAGAGTCCTGAATGACATGAAAAGTTATTTGCAACCAAATCCAGAAAACAGAGTAGGGGACTAGGTGTTGTTCATGCATTCTACAGTAATATGGGTATATGGTTGTCAAGAAGCCCCCTATCTTCTTCCTATTTTTCTAACATCCAATTTTTTTTCCCTGGAGTTTATTAGGCAAAGGATCATCTTAGAGACTTAACATTTCCTGAAACTGCACAAGGCATCCAACCTGAAATTCCCTTTCATCATTAGACCTTTCATTGTAAAAACTAGATCATGCTTGTCTCATATCCAGGCCAAGCTCAAAGAGCTTTGGTTTGCACAACTATAGGGAAGAAAATATGATCCATATCATATCATATCTTAGAGAAGACTGGTGAACAAGCAGCCCCCCTATGAGCATGAACAGGTTGAGGGTTTTGACAAATTGGCAAATTTAGAAACCTGTGCTAATATGGAAGCCATATTGGAACCTGCCCAAAAACAACCAGTAGGGACAACCCTACAATAGACTCAGACACATCAAACTCCTCAAAATATGATAGTTAAAATCCCCAATGTAAGTGTTTATAGAAAAAGGAGCAGTTCAGAGGCCTTGGGCATCAACATTCAACATACCGTCCCTTAAAGATGAAGATCACACAATCCCCAAATATAGTGGATCTAGAAGATGAGGAGACCAAATAACAAGTGAATATGGATATGGTGGAGAGTGGCATCAACAATGTAGAAGTTGAGAAAGGGAGCAAGCTCCAAAGTGAAGGCAGTTCAAGAACCTTCAACAACAAAAAGCACATCTTTGATAAGGAAGCTAGAGCAACCTATCAATCTAAAGAGGATTTGGAAAAGCAGTATGCTGAGAAGGGAAACTTGGCTATGAATGAACTGAGGGAGTTAATCCCTGAAGTAGAAAATATATCTCAACATAAGTCTTCTCCGTTCACAGTGAGAGATGTAGAGAAGAAGACCTTCAATATAGCAGTTGCAGATGAAGATAAAGTCTTTGAGATCAAGATGAAATATGAGAACATCACTGCTCCTGACAAAGTGAAATTCCACAAGAATACCAGTGACATGTTGTATTCAGATTACTTAGGTCTAATCCTAAAGAATTCAAGGCTGTCAACTTATGTACTTAAGTTGGAAGGGCAGTTGAGGCAAGAGAAAGCATCCAACAGAGCTTGGCAAACTCAGGTCAAGAGGCTAGAAGTTGAAGGCCCTCAGGGAGTGAAATCCTCCTTAGAAGAAAAATACAAGATGATTCAAAGCATGAAGAAAAAAATAAAGATTTCTACCACAGAGCTTCCAAAAACAATAGAACCGGTTGCTCTGTAACAAGAGAAGGAGGCATTTCGACAAGAAGTATTGAATTACAAGGCAAAATTATTGCAGTTAGAGTAAGAAAAAGTGAACTAGTCACAAGGGAAAACATAAGTACCAAACATGGCTATTGTTGTACCTTCTACTGCAGAAGCTGGGCCAAGCACTAATGGACTAGTTTAGGCTATGTCCCAAGTTAGCCTAAAGGTGGGAGAGATCAAAGGTCTAAAGGAAGATATAGAGAAGATGCAACAGGAAATGAAAACAAAGGATGAAAATATGGCCGAATTCCAGAAGGAGAATCAAGCTTTGCAGGAAAGAGTAAACAAACTTAAGACAAGGCAGAGGCAAAGGATTGTTGCAGGGAATAAATCACATCATATGGGATTCTATTTTTGCTGAAGCTGCCAAGTTCAGGGTGTATTTGAACTTCATCAATGAAAAATATAACATGGCCATCACATCCTGAAGCAGGTGCACTTTTGTAAATGAGACCCTAGCGAAGAAACCCTTAGAGTGGGCCCAAAATGCTATAAACCTGTTGAATTCCATCCCCACTATAAAACTTCAGATTATTGGGGTCAAAGATAGGACCACATTGATCATCTAAGCTAGGAGAGTGATTGCCAAGCATAACCTGCTAAAATTATTCTAAACCAAGGCCATACAGATGGAGCAAAGTATACAAGAATTCAAGGATTTGTTTGAGGAGCTGTTCATTAAATCTCTCCCAACATTTTGGGATGGAAAAGGGAAATTGTATGATCTAGAGGAATACAACTCTCGCCTTGCCCAATGAAGAATGGATCACTCCAAGTTTAAAATCTTGGAGGAAAATTTGAAAGGAGCCACCTTGGTAGAATGTTTGACCATAGATTTTGAGATCTTGAATCAGTTCAAAACAGTGAAGATCGGACTGCCAGCCATGACTTATGCCTCTTGCATTGACCTGGAGATTCTAATCAAGGAAATGATGGACTAGAAGATCCCTTCTGACTTGTAGTGGAAGGAGATAGTGTGTCTGGGAAAGACAAAATGCAGTTTCCCAGGAACCAACAACTAGCCCCCAAGTGTCACCAAATTGATAGATTCGACAGAAGACTAAAGCAGGACAGATGGCAAAGACAAAATTTGAGCAGTCAGAGAAATCGACTGTTAAGTTTATGGAACATTTTGACTGATCATTGTAAATCGATTCACATACCGAGACTGTCAGTTGAAATTATTATAATCATTTTTAGAAGCTGAAACATTTTAGTTCAGCTATTGTAAACATTTTCTAATTGAAGGAACTCGAATTGTATAAATGTCAGAAGTTCCAAATGTATTAGTGTTGGCAGAAGTGCAAGGGCACCCCTTAGCTGTTTTGAACTCTATTGTAATTTTATGAAGCTTAATTGAATACATATGTAGAATCTTTTGAAGTATCTATGAAAAGATTCTAATGGTGGTGATATGAGCTTTGTCTCCTCTCTTTGTATGTATTTCCTGTGTTTCAAATTCCCTTTACATTATCTTCTTTTTAAATTGGATAGTTTAAAGGCCCAAAATTCATCTTGTGATGGTCTTGGCTTAAGGAATTTAAACTGTGTGAATTTCTTCCTAACTAATTCAGAATTCATTTCATTAATGCTCTTATGCAGTTACTTTTTTTTCTCTTTTCCTCTTACACTCTACAATTTTCAATTTAAAACTTAGATTCATCGCCTCATTTAGCCTTTATCCTCTAAATATTTCTATTGGCCAGTCAGTGTGTTCATTCATTTTCAGAATTTTGACTCCATAGCCCTGAGTGTCCCTCCCCTTCCTTGCCAACAAATTTATAAAAAAAACCCAAAACAAACTGAATCTAGCCATCAATTGCCAAAGAAACATCAAGTGACACGAGAGATCCCTCTATGAGCTGAGCAGGCTAGTGCCCAAATCTAAGTCTGGTTGAAACAATTACCTTTGTCATTTGTCTATCAGCCGGACAAAATTTACAGAGTGCTAACAGAATGCTTAAAAAGATTCAAACCATTTGCACTAATAACATAATATATGCTCATACATAGCAACAACTCTAGTTGAAAAGCATTTTCCCCCACATGTTGCACAATCTCAAAGGGGTTATAAATAATATATTTTAGCCTACTCCCCGAGCCTTTCATATGTATCTTATTAAGATGTGACCACACCATATCTCCCAAATGAAATATATTGTATACCTTGTGTGGACCATGCCTCTCTTTGTACCTTTTTTCTACTCTCTAATAACACTCTTTCACCTACCTATGTATCTGTTGAGTTATTTGGAAGAAAGTGATAACCTTGTTATAAATAAACATCAACATCATGCTCCATCGAATTATCTTCAATATCTTGTGCAATTAAAATTTCAAAGGATGTCTTAGGAAAATATCTGAAACACGTTTCAATTGGTGACTTACTGCTACTCAACTATAACAATGTCGTATATAGTGTATACTTTCATCCCAAGTCTTAGGATTCGTTTTGGTAAACCCACCTCAACAAATGAACAAAAAAAATGTTTATCACTTTTATTTGTCCTTTGGTATGTGGTGGAAAGGATTTACTCCTATTCAACTTATTATCCATTATACACCATAATGCTCTCCAAAATCAACTTAGAAATTTACTATCTTTGTATAAAATAATGGATTTATGCAAAATCCAAAATGTACCAATATTATATAGAAATCAAATTTCTACTTCTTCTCTAGTCACAATCTTCTTAAAAGGAATTAATTGCACCATTATATTGGCCTTGTCAACTACTATAAATAGGTAATTATGCCCCTTCATGTTCTTTTATAATCCTCTGAGGAAATCAATTGCAATGCTCTCCCATGGTCTACTCAATATCGACAAAGGATTATATAATCAATTTTCTATTAACGGGCTTCCATGTACGATAAAACATACATGCCCAAAGAAAAGTAGCAATATTAGTGATCCGAAAAGATATTTTAAACGACAATGGTTGAGTTATCTTGCATGTGTTAAATTACCATTTAGGAAACTAATGAAAGATTAAGAATTCAAAAAAACATAGCATCCATATGAATATCTACAGATATGAACATAATCATGAAGAAAAACAAACCATAGAACACCAAAGTGGTAATGAAATTCAACAATCTCGCCTACGTCTCTGGACCTATGTCTCAATGGGATTTTCTTATTTATATTCAAATATTTTCAAGTACATAATGAAAGTTCCAATGGATTACAACAATGAACTGGTCGGTTTCTACCATATCTCAAGAACCCATCAAAACTGACGGCACCCAAATTGGATGAACGAAGCTCCCAGAAATGGCCCGCAAATGTGTGCTCCTCAATAACTTCCCTGCATGACAATGGATTTGGATCAAGATTTATGCAACATAAACCTGCTCCGAACCTCCTTCCATGGATTCAAGAGCCTCTATTTTATATAGGCCTGAAGTTGGTAACCATCTCCCAACTTCCCCCCAAGATATGGCCTCAAAAAGGGCCCAAGATCCCTAAAAAATGGATCAAATCCCCTCAATCAGGCTGAAAATCCATTTAAAAATCATAAGATAAGGTTAAGAACTCACTTTATGCAAATATTAGGGCGCAACCCCTTTATCTCCATGCCCCTGGTCATATTGGCATCCACCATGTGGTCAGGCACTAAATTGTTGTGCGTTGGTCCCCTGCCATCTCGACTCCTGGTCCTATGCACCAAGCCATGTGGCCTCGGGCTTGTAGCTCCATGCATCCATTCTATTAGCCCCCAAATTGGATATACCCCTGGTCACGCACCCTGGTCAGCAGGCTAGCCCAACCGACTGGGCACCAACCCTACACCTCTTCTCTTAATGATATCAGACCAGTTCTTATGGTATATCCCCAGAATCGTGGACTACTCCAAAGACATTCGCGCTAACACATATTACAAAGGAGTGGGGGATGATTACAATAGGCATATGCGATGTTGCGACCGAGGGCTGGGGCCTAGCCCTAGCCCTATTTTTCGCCACCATACACTACGTTGCGACATTTATATAAATGAACCCATATAGAGGTAAGCACCACCAGGTAGGTGGGATGGTAGCCCGGCCTACGCCAAAGCGTTTCCACCCATGCCTGAGGTCGCGGGTTCAAACCTCATCGAGTCCAAAAATTTTGCAATGATATGAACTAACAAATGGGTGCCACATGGAAGCCCATGTCTGGGCCATGTGGCACCTTCTCATTCACCCGAACCGATGCCATGCGCCAATAGCGGACTGGTCCATGCAATTTCCATGTTTCTACCCTGTCACCTGCCACTGTACCTTCCACGTGTCGTACGGTCCTACAACTTTACCTACCATGTGTCGTACGGTCTTGCCATGTCATCCGTACGGACGTGCCATGTGTCACCCTTGCAGTGGTGACATGTGTCACTCCATTATTGGTCCTGTGTACCTATCCACGTCAACATCCATGTACCCTGCCACATCATTTGTATGATCGTACAACCTGTACAGTCAGCTGCCACGTGGGACTGTACGGACTGTACAATCATTATTATTTTTTTTTTTTTCTGTTTGGCCAAATGAACAAATCGCGATATATAGATCATATGACGTCTGTTTGATCCCGTTCAAGTTGTGTTGGGTTTGTAACGTCGAGGACTACGCACACGCCCATTTTAAAGAGATTATGAGAACTTTGATTTTTAGGCCTTTCCGAGCCCTGTCTTGCTCCTGGATCCAATTCTGGATCACACCTCCCCAGTAAAGACCTTTTGGTCCTCCAAAAGGTTAAAAAATTAACCTTACTGATTACATACTCATAAGGACAAAAACAAAACACTATGTTGTACAAAAATGATGTTATAACATGTCATCATTTCAACATGTGTGATTACATTAATGGAAGCAAAATCCAATGAAGATGTGACATCCACTTCTGGAAAAACCAAGTACTTGGTTTGTTTCCTTCATGGTGTTCCTCTTGCTTTTCTGGTAATGCCTCTTACTTTGTGAGTACATGCACAATCCTTTTTTCCTTCTTTGGACGAAGCTCCAGATTAAGATTCCAACAATTAGCCTTTTGATGTCCACCCCCATTGCAAGGTTTTTCGGCATCCAAACTTGTTTTTCATTCCCTTTCTTCCATTGTGGAGTTGTGTCATTATGTCGTGTCTCCTTCCTAGTCGACATAAACTTACTGTACAAATATTGTCTCTTCCAACACTTGGCAACACAATGCGTAGGTGAATGACAAAAAATACATGGATACATATTCCACAAGTTTCAAATTACATGATTATGTTTTTTATAATAAAAAAGAGATTTGGAAAAATCATGACCATTATACCTTCCTTGCTGATATTCACTTTGCTTTGGATATGACTTGCATTCACTATCACAATCATGGAGTGATACGCCATCACCTTTCGTGAAGTGTTCTTGTAATGACTTAAGCTGGCCATTTGAAGCATTACTTCCTTCCGAAGTTTTGGAACCCATCTTGGAGGATGCTCCAAACTCTTCTTCGCCATATCCCAATCCTAAATAACGAGGTATTTCCATAACCTGAATTGGATTAACGATACGTTGGCCCTTATCTCCAAGTCCCTTTCCTTCATAACCCATATTTTTTAGCAATTTCAAACCTATACCTTTTGTATGTTTTTCAAATGCACCAAAACCATCTTGATGGGAACAATGTGAAATTGATGAATGACCTCCACTTCATACCTCAGAGATGTTTTCTGAAATAGATGTAGAAGGTAATTCCTTCAATTCTTCTTTGCCTTTGTTGTTCTTTGAATCTTTCTCTTGAATCGATCTCTTTCATTCCAAGTAGTCTTCATACAACACTTTCACCATCTTGGACATGGAAAAGAGAGTTTTTCGCATATCCTTCTCATCCTAAGAAAGTCCCTCTTAAGACTCCAATTTCTCAACTGAGATGAGCTCTTCCTTGGTAAACATTCAAACTCAAAATCCAACCGTCAACTAGCTCTGATACCACTTGATCCAGAAAGATCTTTTAAATGACAATGGTTGAGTTATCTTGCATGTGTTAAATTACCATTTAGGAAACTAATGAAAGAGGAAGAATTCAAAGAAACATAGCAGCCATATGAACATCTACAGATCTGAACATAAGCATGAAAAGCAACAAACCAAAGAACACCAAAGTGATAACGGAGTTCGACAATCTCGCCTACGTCTCTGGGCCTATGTCTCAGTGGGATTTTCTTATTTCTGTTAGAATCTTTTCAATTACATCATGAAAGCGCCAATGGATTACAACAATGATCTAGTCATGTTCTACCAGATCTCAAGAACCCATCAAAACTGATAGAACCCAAATTGGATGAACGAAGCTCCCAGAAATGGCTCGCAAAGGTGCACTCCTCAATAGCTTCCATGCATGGCACTGGATTTGGCTCAATATTTTTGCAACATAAAATTTCTCTAAACCTCCTTCCATGTCTTCAAGAGCCTCTAGTTTATATAGGCCTGAAGTTGGTAACCATCTCCCAACTTCCCCCCAAGATCTAGCCTCAAAAAGGGCCCAAGATCCCTAAAAAATGGATCAAATCCCCTCTAAAAATCCATTTAAAAATCATAAGATAAGGTTAAAAACCCACTTTATGAAAATATTAGGGCACAACCCCTTTATCTCCATGCCCCTGGTCATATTGGCGCCCACCATGTGGCCAAGCACTAAACTGTTGTGCACTAGCCCCCTGCCATCCTGGTCCTGTGCACCAAGCCATGTGGCCTCGGGCTTGTAGCTCCATGCATCCATTCCGTTAGCCCACAAACTGGATATGCCCTTGGTCATGCGCCCTAGTCAGCTAGCTATCCCGACCGACTGGGTGCCAACCCTACACCTCTGTGCTTAACGATATAGGACCAAGTCTTATGGTATATCCCCGGAATCGTCGGATACTCCAAACACATTTGCACCAATACATATTAAAAAGGAGTGGGGACTGATTACAACAGACATATGTGATGTTGCGACCCGGGGCTGGGGCCTAGCCCCAGCCCTATTTTTCGCCACCATAAACTACATTTAAACATTTAGATAAATGAACCCATATAGAGGGAAGCACCACCAGGTAGGTGGGATGGTAGCCTGACCTATTCCAAATCACTTTCTCCCATGCCCGAGGTCGTGGGTTCAAGCCTCATGGAGTCCAAAAATTTTTCAATGATATTAACCAACGAATGGGTGCCATGTGGAAGCCCATGTCTGGGCCATGTGGCACCTTCTCATTCGTCCGAATATATGTCATGCTTCAATCGCGGACTGGTCCATGCAATTCCCACGTGTCTTCCATGTCACCTGCCATCTGTCATACATTCCTTCCACTGTACTTTCCACATGTCGTACGGTCCTGCCATGTCAGCCGTATGGACATGCCACGTGTCACCCTTGCAATGGTGACACATGTCACTCCCTGATTGGTCCCCTATACCTATCCATGTCAGCATCCACGTACCCTGCCACGTCATATGTATGACCGTACATCCTATACAGTCATCTACCACGTGGCACTGTACGGACTGTACAATCATCATTTTTTTGTCGGTTTGGCCAAATGAACATATCATGATATCTAGAGCATATGACGTCTGTTTGATCCTGTTCAAGTTGCGTTGGGTTCATAACGTTGAGGCCTACGCACATGTCCATTTTGAAGAGATTCTGAGCACTTTGAGTTTTAGGCCTTTTTGAGCTCTATCTTGCTCCTGGATCCAATTCTGGATCAATTAGTCAACATGTTTTGCCAATACACATACTTAAGTACATTCAACAAAGTATTTATAGCTCCAACATGTCCAGGAACTTTGGAAATATGGGATTCTCTTAACAACATGGTTCTACATTCTCAAGTTGATATACACAACTTATCATCCTTGTATGACAAGCCATCCCTCAAATAGTAATTAGTATTCTTCACTCCCTATAAAACCTCTACTATGATTGTATGAAATCCTCTATCCTCTTCAAATTGAATCTATATGTTTTCAAATGGAAAAATTTGTAGCTACGTAATGTTCATGAGAATATTATTGACCTCGGGGACCTAGATAAGAAATCAACAATCTTATTTGTAACCCCCTTCTTGTACTTCCAGATAAGTTTAAACCACTGTAAATAAGACATCCACTCAATGGTATGCCTTTCTTACTGCAACTTTCTCTGCATTTTCAATAACTACACAGGTTTATGGTTGATGTGGATCATTATCTCCTTTCATACTATGTAATATCAGTAATGATTCATGGATTAACATAAATTTCATAGCTCCTTGTCATAGGTAAGATACCTTAACACCACTCCACTAAAGGTTTTAGAGTGGTTGTAAATTGGTCTTCCCTCTAATATGTGATTTCCTCAATAACATAACTAGATGCATCAACCTTAATCTCAAAAGGATTATATCGATTTGAAAGTCTTAATGTTGGTGCTTCACAATTATTCTTCTTCAAGTTATTGAAGGGTTTATCTCATTCCTTCATCCAAAGAAACTTACTTTCTCCTTTTGTCAAGGAATGTAAAGGTGCAATGATTTCTAATAAATGTAAAATAAAATTTCACACATAGTAACTAGTAGCATCAATAATAATGCGTACCTTTGTGAGATTCATTGGCTCAAGCCACATTTGAATGGTCTAGAATTTGACTAGATGATTCTCAACTGATCTCTACCAATCACGAATCTTAGATAAAGAAGTACATGTCTAAAAAGTCACATTTCTTCATATTCAACACCAACTTATTCTCTTTGAGAGTTTCCAACACTTGCCTCAAATGGTTTAATTGCTCCTTCCAAGTCTTGTTGTAGATGATCCATATTGTATAGAGAAAGAAATGAAACACACACAAAAATATAATAGAGAGCACAATATTATAGTGAAAACCCAACTTCTATTAATGAATCAAATAACGAAATATTGTAGAACAAAAACTGGCTAGAATGGTGGTAGCTTATCTCTGAAGAGAGAGAAATGGTGGCTACGCTCATTCACAAAAAGATAATACAAGAGGATGAAATGATGGTCTTTTAACATAAATAAAGAAAACTAAAGGTCCAAAACCCTAAACCTAGGAGGCAAAGCAACAAAAAGTGTTTTGAAATTTCAAAAAATATTTAACAAAGTTACCGACTTAACAAGAATTGAGACCTCAAAATGAGAACTCTATCCCTTAAAACCCATATTTTTTCATAAAAAACATGAAAATCAACCCCCAAATAGAAAAGTGGTGCTACCAGTAGCACCCTTTTTTCTATCCCGGTCAAAATTACAACATTTTTTAAGCATGGCCTTCAAAACTCATACAATTGCTCAAAAAAACCTTAAAATCAATAGAATAAAAAAGTGATGTTACCTAAAGCAAAATGTTTTTTTTTTCTAAACGTTAAAATTATAGATAATTTGAAATTTTATTCTTAGTAGTTGGTACCATTAAAACCAAAACCTCAAAATCAACCATCAAATTGAAAATTGAAAATTACTGCTACCAGTAGCACCCATGCTAAAATTGGGGTATTAAAATGACACATTTTTTTAAAGTGGTAAAATAAATCATCATTGTTGTAAACAACATAATAAAATCAACCCTTAAATGCTTACTTTTAAAATCTTATTTTATCACTCCAAGCAAAAGATAATACATAATGCGATGAAAATATCACCCTATACTTTAAAAATTCAACATCATTTTTTAATATTTTTTTACTTTTAATAAAAAAGTAAATACAAATGACATTGAATGAACCATAATTTTTTTCTTAAAAGTATTGTTACATTGTCCATATTCAAAACATATGAGCTAAGAAATTTTATTTTATTCTCCATAATCAAAACATATAATTCATAAAACATAGAAATGATTCATAACTTCATGTAAGATCATATGTAAGTTAAATGCTTGTTTCTAGTTACCATACAAACATCATATGGATAAAAAATGCATAAAATGTTTCATACACTTATTCTTATAGACTCATGGATTCTGAAATACCATCAAAGTCTACATTGTCTTCAGAAGAATGATTGGATGAAAATGTAGACGATCCATACTCTTCTATATTGTCGATGGATGCACCATTTGAGTCTACATGCATGCTCAACATTTCATATGTAAAAATCATTTTATATCTATGACTAGGTTCAATAGACTCCCATGTTGTAGTTATTTCTTGTCACAACAACCTCTTGATAATATTTGTTTTCCTGGAGTGAATAGTTCCTCACTTTTTCAAATTGAATTCATAAACAAGTATGTCAACATCCTCTAATTTTAAGAGTTCAGTGCAATGTTGAGTTGTATTTTGAACCTTTCTTTTTCTATTTCTACTTGCATGTTTCTCAACCACCATCTCTGTCTTGTACACACCATTGAATGGGTGTGCACACACCATTGAAAGGGTGTGTACCTGTTGCATACCAATGCACTTCAATTTCTATAGAATCTTCATTTTCTTTTTCAATCTTTATAACCTTTGTAATCCAGAATGCATAACCATGTGGATATTTAGTTGCTAAGACTGCAATCATGATACCCTCCTTAATATCATGTACTGAACCCATGTAAAGGTCTTCCATGGCTTCACGTAGTGCACATGATCTTCGAGAACCAATAAACATTTCTCTTTCCTCTGCTTATGAAAACTTAATAACACCTTGAGATTCTTGTTGTTCAACAATGTTTCTTTCTTCATATTCATTTGGCATATTTTGTGGCCAATGAAATGGAGTCTTCAAAAATGTATCTTCATTTGTTGAGATTGAAATTATGTCACTTTGACCATTGAAAAAGACTTCCACCAAACAGAATCAACAACATCAAAGTACTCATATGTATCTTTAACGAACTTTTTTATTTCTTCCAAGCATTTAGAATAATCTACATCTCTATTACGCCTCTGTGCATTATCAATTTCAACAACTGATTGTAATAACAATAACTTTGATGCAAATATTGGAAAATCTGGAATGAACTTAAAAAATGCTAAACTTGATGAAGGCCCCCATTCTGCAGTAGTTGAATACTTCTTTCCCCATATATGTGTTTTCCCATCAACATTTTTGAAACACAATTGATGTTGGAAGCTAATGTCATTAAGCTGCTCAATACTCTTTTCTTCACAATGTGATCCCTAAATAAATCTTCACATGTCAACAATTTCTTCTAATATGTGAAAAACAGGCTCTAGAATGTGTATGATTTCTTAATACATTCAATTAATGATGGTAGGATTCCGAAATTTTCCCTCTTCAATGTTACTGAAAAATGACTAAACATTTGATCAATATGATCATGAGTGTGTCCAACAAGAAGGAAACCAACTTTCACCTTTTGAAAGATTCCTAATTGAGTAAGAATGCTTAGATATCCAAATACATTTTTTTTTTTTCATGATTAATGTTGTCTAACAGTAGATATAGAACTTGAGAAAGATTTCTAGAACAATGAGTGAGCACATGATTAATTATGGTGATGGTAATATTTGCATCATTATGATTATTTGGAGCTGTGAAGTAAACCCTTAGACACATTTTTCCATTAAAAATCATACAACCAACCAAGTGAAACTAAATGAAATTCTCTTGTAATTTTTTTGGTGTACAGACAAAATGTGTTAGAAGTGTTTTCTTTTGGTCCATGGCATCAATTATCATACCTAAATATTTGTTTGGAGCATCATACCACTTCTTCCAATGTTTTTACAATTTTTTCCTTTCACTTGATTGTTGATTCCAATGTTCTTGAAGTGCTTTGACTATGGAATCTGCACATGACATAAAATGAAAATATTGATAATATGTTCTCATAGTTGATAACTATCCAATTAAAAAAACAAAATAGTAAATACATGCCCCTTTCTACCTGTTCATATTTATCTCTTCCTGTTTTAAGAGTAGCACATATACTGCAAATCCCCATCCTTGACTTCTTAGGAATACAAACATTGTTGAATTTCTTTTTCATATTCTTGTAAAATATGCATATGTAATAAAATTACCATGTCCTTCAACACCTTCATCATATTCTTTGTATAAGTTGTAGATTTATCTCCTTAAGAAATTATCTGGAATATGTATTTTGTGATCTCTATCTGGCATACACTTTCCATGTTTGGAAAAGAAGTCACACATCCATGACAATGTAGTGTTTGTTAATGGCCCACTCTTTCATCCATGATGTATCTTTAAATAAAATGAAGGATATTTTTCCAACCTTATTTGGATTCTTGATAGACGAAGATTACCAATTGAGTGAATTTTTTTGAAAGCCTTTCTGCAAAGTAAAAGATTCCCAATGCGATAATCATATCTTGTCTTGGTGGATATCATGTGCCCCATTAAATATGAATTTTGCATTCTCTTATTCATTAACAAATATTTCTTCCTTTTATTCAAGGCATACATCTAGTCCATGCTTTTCAAACAATTATTTTGACAACATTCACTTGAAATCAAATCACTTAAGGAAACTAATTTAGTGAGAAATTATTTCCTAGATCTTGTATAACTAGAATGATTTAGATTGATATAAAAAGGTCCAGTCCTGGTCCTATACACAATGTTTCTTTGTAATGTCTCCACTATTTCATCATCCCCACTAGAAGGAATTTCCTAATCACTGGAAGGAATATCATACAAAACATTATCAGGAGACCGAACAAGAGAATGTCGATCACCTTGATTTGTTGCAGCTGAATGATTGAGAACATGATATTCATTCCTAGGTCCATCATCATATTCATTGATAATATCATTGATAAGAGGAATATCAAACTCACTAGAAAAAATATTACTATCCTCACCAATGCCATTGGATATTCCATGAAAATATTCACTTGAAGGAAAATCATCATCACCCTTAAGACTATCAATTCCATTGAACTCTTCTCTAACAGGAATGTCTTCATCATCAATAACACCATCATCAGTGCCTCTAAAATATTTTCTTGGAGGAAAAACATCATCATCACCATTGGTGCCTTTAAATTTTCCACCTGGAAAAAAATGTCCACCATTGACATAATCATCTTCACTACTTTTAAAATCCCCACTTGAGGGAAATTATTCATCATCCTCATTAGTCTTTGAAAATCCTCACTTGGAGGAAAATTTCTTTCATCGTCATCAATACTGTGAAAATCCTCACTTGGAGGAAAATCATCATCAACATTGTTTCCTTTAAATTCCCCTCTCAGGAAAGAGTGTCCACCATTGGCATAATCATCTTCACTACTTTTAAAACCCCCACTTGAGGTAAATTCTTCACCATCCTCCTTAGTGCCTTGAAAATCTTCACTTGGAGGAAAATATTCATTAGAACCTGTTATAGTCAAAAATTCCACCACTATGTATTATTAGCCATGGCTCATCCATATACACACTTGCAAATCCCTTTTGCTGAGTTTCCTTCTTAAAAACTCCATTTTTCAAGGTATACACACCCTGATACACATGTAACACGCATACATATGTGAGCTGATACATATGCAATCCACGTACACTCACAAAAGTTGCAAAAAATAAAAATCCACGCTTCCCAACGGGGTTTACGGGATATGATGGGTTGAACAACCATTTTTACCTCATGTAGCCCTTCTCACAACCAAATAACCATCTAAATTACATATAAAAAGGGCCCTAGGGGGGTCATTTGAGAATATAGAATGAAGAAACAAAGAAACTCTGCCCAAATTTCTCCTTCTTTCTCTTTGAGCCTATGCATCCAATTCTGAGTATCTATCCTCAACATTCTCATTGTATCATCCTATTTAATTATAATCCATCAAACCCCTCAGTTTTGCATGCCGATTGTGATGGTTTTCTAGTGGGATTTATGCACTTGGAGTCTTATTGGAGGAACCCCGACGACGTTCATTGAGCGGTGTCAACATCAAGATTTTGGTTGTAATCTTCTTTACATGTTATCAATAAAAGAGAGCTTTCCATTCCCAATTCATGTGTCTATGTTCTTATGAATTATTTTGAATATTTATAACTTATTTCATGAGAAATGTTTATGTTTATAATGATTGCATACATGCTCCTCTAGATTTTTTTATGTGTTGTTTCAGGTAAGCTTTTGGAGGAGGCCTACAATTCAGGAATGAGTAGTGGATAAAGGGGATCTACTACGGATGAAAGGATACAAGGTGTCTTCCTTTATATTTTTCTTGTTTCCTTTATTTAAAATCAATCATTAGGGTTTTGTGAATTTGGGTAATTATAAGCCAGTTTCAGTCTTTTAAGGAGTCATTTCTCTGCCTAGCCATTAGATCCTGACTAGAGGGATTTTCCCCAAAGCAGAATTGGCGATTCCACTAGGGATTATCCTTAGGGTATGTTTAGGAGATCTTCTTTTGGTTTGATTTCTTGGTTTTCTTGTACTTTCTGAGTCTTTTTTAGTCTCTGGCCACCTGCTATGTGTTTGTCAGGTTACCTGGGCTTGGTTTCAAGTATGAAATTTTTCTTTTTGAACATTTTCATACCTATATGTGACTTGTTGGTTTTTCATACCATGTAAACACACATATTTCCTTAATACAACCCATGCACATACACAGTCTCTCTGAACACAACTCTCTTGTATGTATCTTTTTGTAGTTTTTTAAAAACCCTTCGCTCTTTTGTAGGAAACTCTTGGTTTATCAGGTTCTCCTGAGTGCCAGGAACCTATGTTGACTGCTAATTGATAGGGTTTGAATCTTAGTTTGTCTATAATATTGCAAGATAATATATTTTGAATGATCTTATTTCTCTCTCTGTTTTTCTCAAAGTTCGAAGGTTTGTTTATAAGATTTAGGTTTTCATATGGATTCTTTTGAATCCCTGCTCTCTGGCAGTGGTCTAGAACCTGAATCAGTTGGATTGTTTTCCTTCTCTCGTTGTATGCTTTGAAAAATAAAATAGAAGTTACTTTATTGTGCTCCTTAGGTTTTTGTTTCAAAAGCCCCAAAAATCAATTATTATTTTTAGTTTAGTTTAATCTTTTTCTTCCCTTCCCTTGCGTTCATTTTTTTTTTTTTAAAGAGAAAAAAGAAGCTTCTTAGCTGCATATTCATGTTGCATTGCATATTTATTTGGATGTTGTAGATTAGGTTATGTTTTCCAAAGAAAATAAGTTCTAACACAAAGTTCCTTGTTACTTTCTTTCCTAAAAAGATTAGGTAGTTAAATTTCATTTGAAACGAAAAAATCATTATAGGATTGATTGAGCATAGGATCTTAGTTTGCATTTGAAAAGTTTTCATGTTTAAGTGGAAAGAGCCAATCTTCATTTGTAGGAATCAATTTGCTTTCATTTGCATTAAAGAAAAATGTTCTAAAAGCTCTAGAATTCTCCTCTTTTTCATATTTAAAATAAAATCACAAGTTTCATCACCACACCCTTGAGTAATCAAGACTTTAAAATCAATGCTTAAATTTAAAATCAACAAAACGCTTAGGGTACACCAACTAGACTAGGATTTAGGGCCTTGTATTAGGTGTGGAGAGAAAAATCTACAAGGCCTCCAAATCAAACTTATGAGTGTGAGATATGGAGTGTTGAAGTCCAATTTCATAAAAGTTATCTGGGACCCCCCTCTAACATAAGGGCATGTGAGGAAAGGCAATGAAGATATCCCCTCAAAATATAGAGAAAGCATACTGGGGATTGTATTTGAGGGTCATTCTTGGGATTCTGCTAACTGCATCTGACTACAGAGCTCTGTGGAACTCGAATCCATTTGGGATCCTCAGTTATCTTCCATACCATTTCATTTTGGTACCCTTGAAAGGATTCAAGCATAGTTATCCTTCTCATATGATCTTCCCGACTGTCAACTATACCCACCTAGTGATGGACTGCGAGCTGGAAATCTAGTTTTCATTTATAGGTACTTACATAGGTGACTACAGGGGCACACCAAGGTACCTAGGACATACATCGGACCATGCTTCTTAGAGTATACCCGAAGGGTATTTTAGTGTTCAAGTTGCACTTGCACCGCTAATTTTCTCTAGTGTTCATTGGTGTAACTGTTCTTCCTACCTTTTTCTCTGTGGTCCCCCCTATCTTTTCCTTAGAGTGTAGGTTTATCATTTCACAAAGTGGATGATCAATAACCCCGCCATTCACGTAGGCTCTAAGGCATCCCACCAGTAACTATGGAGCCACCCCCGCCCCCATTGAGGTGAAGGTTGGATCAAGAAGGTTCTTTTGAAACTACCGGGCCGCAAGAAATTGTACCCAAACCTGTTTCAAGAGGAGACATTTTTGCACTGGAGGTAACTCGCATTTCATACCTCGAAGATGAAGGTTTTGTTAGGCCCTGGAACCCTCCATTAACTGACCTCTCAGTGCCAGTTCTTGTTCATATAGTCCCTCCTGAGGTGAATAGCCTTGATCGTCATCTCGTTAGGTGACTTTATATGGAAGCAAATGATATTACTGCTACTGGGATTCCTCATACTCCTACTTTGGATGCAGGTGGGGAGGTTCTCTTTCCCCCTCTCCCACCTTCCCCTTCGATAAATTCCTCTCATCAGAAAGCTACCATGTTTGTTAGTGGTGTAGTCCCTGTCATGACTACAACCATTGTTCATTCTATGATCACGTAGAATCTGTTTGTTATTCCATTCTCGTATGGGATGTTAGAATTCTACACGACCTTATCTCTAAACCAGTGTACTTTATAGACTATCGTCTTGGGTATGGGGAGTTATAACAATCCCTCGCAAGGATCCCTTGGGGGAACCACTTATCTGTTCAAAGTGTTTCCTTTTGGTGGAGGTCATATTTCTCCTCCATTTCCCTCGCTCGGAGGTACTTCCCAACAACCATCCGGGCCCACTGTTGGTTCTAACTTGTCTAGTGGAAGGATTCATATACCTCAACCTTCCACGAATCTAGTTAGATCTATGTCATTTTAATTATTTGTTGCCTTTGGGAAAAATGACTTTTCTTCATCAGCGTTTTCATCAAGGGGGAAACCCTCTCTTAATCAACCCATAAAAACATAAGGTTTTATGCATTTGCAGGGAATGATGACATGAGCCACCTCCTTACAAGGTCTAGGAAATTTTGGGTAGAATTCTATCCCTCTGCACGAGATTCCGATTAGAGGTAACCCACCCCACTCTCAGTAGGACCCCCTGTAAGGTTCAATTCCTATGCACGGGGGGTCATCTGGGGGAAACCTCAACCTAGGCCAATGGAATTCCATGTAGAGGGAAGTTCCCACTCAAGGAATGCCATACAACTATTTGAACTCATTTATGATGCAAACAAGTGCGTCGTTCCTTTACACTGGTCAAGGAAACCCTAGTTTTTACCAAAGCCCTGGTCAACATAAAAGATTTTCCTAGAAACCTAGTGGCAACCAATATCCAGGCCCGTCTTTTCAGGTGAACACGTCCCAACCAAGGTTATCGTTTCTGGAAACTCTTCATTTTCCAGACTGGTCAAGGTTAATGAATGACCCAATATATCATGTTTTGGGTTGGCCCTCTGTGCCAACTAAGTTGCTATCAAAAATCCTGAAATTTGAAGGAAAACCTGGTGAGGATCCAGGTGATCATGTCATGACTTTTCATTTGTGGTGCTCCTTGAATTTGCTAAACAACAATTCCATTAAGTTACAATTTTTTCAATGCACTCTCATAGGGTGCGTCGTGAAATGGTATATTGAGCTCAACGAATTGAGATATTATTACTTTAATGAGATGGTGATGGTTTTCTTGAACCATTTTCATCTTCCGGTGAGATATGATGCCAACACCAAGATGTTGGCCAATTTCTAACAAACAAAGTCAGTTCATATCTTGGATCAAGGTTAAGGTCCCTCTTGTGTTTTTGCTTGAGTGGTTCTTGAAGTCTTTGGTGCCCTATATCTCCAAAGACGTCACAACTTCTGGAGTGTTTTCCGAGGAAGAGACAACAATGAGAGCTCAATAGTTGGATTTGGTCTATTCAAAATCCAGCATGCTTTATGAGATTCTTCCTGATGCACTGCAATCAACCTTTGACTTGGAAAAACCTAAGTCTGGGCCTCATGTCGATGGTATTGTGGGCTCAACACAAAAAAATCCAACGAATATGTTTTCTAACCAAATGCTTATCGTTACAATAGACTATGGCCAACCAGACTTCTAGTATGGCTGCCCCCGTCACCCAAATGTCTGAAGTACACGTTGTGCAAACGACGAACCCCAAGTGTAACCAACAAATTGAGGAGAAATAGAAGAGAAAGGGTAAGAAGAGTCGGGAGGGAATGAAAAAAGGGCTGCTAATAATGCTAGAGAAGGAAAAATGAAAATAAGAAGGTCAAGTTTCCTTTTAATCTTTGCATGTACAACCACTTGACTCATCAATTCCCCCGGATTGAGGAATCCCTAAAGTTGTTGGCACAAAAACAACCTTCTATGTTAACTAACCCCTTTCCTCAAGGGAAAAATATGACACAGACATCCTCATACACAAACATTCTTGGGGGAAATCAGGGTTCCCTCACGCATAAATCTAATCCCGAAGCTACAAATGTATATATGATGAGGGAATATGATCATCTTCAGATTAGGACCCATTTTTATGGAACCCACAAATCCACGGATAAAGGAAATGGAGCTCCTAAACCATCGACACCTCTCCATATTGAGAAGTCGATAGGAGATGCAATGACTTGCATCTCCAAAGGTGTATTCAAGAAGGGGTCTTATAACCCAAATGCACGGGCTACCCAAAACTACCCTGTTGTTGAAGATCTGGTGGAAACCCCGTGCACAATGTATGCTCTGGAGGTTCTCTAGAGTTTCCCCTTGTAAAGAAAAACATTGCTATTGACTTTAGGTGACTTTGAGCCTACTAACTCATAATCTATCATTTTTTACCGTTCCAATCTAAAACCTCATTTATCTTATCATGTCACTTTTTAGATAGTAGTGGTCTATGCTAGGAAATCTTTGACATGAAACATCTTTCGCACTGTGGTAGACAAGGGGGAATTGACTTGTGTTATGTCGCTTGCATATTGGAAGGATATTGGTCAGCATGAGTTATATCCATCCCCCACTTTGTTAACTGCGTTTGATGGCCATTATTTTCGACTGTATGGCCTAATCCCCTCCTTTCCCATGTAGTTGGAGGGAAAAATTGTATGTGTCGAAGTCAAAGTAGTTGATTTGCCTCTCGATTACAACCTTCTATTGGGGTTGAATTTGGACTTATGTGATGATGACGGTAGTGTCTTCATGTTTTCTAGTGTTATGCTTTCCTCATGAAGGAAATATTTGTATTGTTGATTAATTGTCCTTCTCTCGTCTTGAACCTTCATCGGGGGAATCCACGATCTTGATGATTGATAATCCACAACAGGGTACTGTCAAATCAGGTACTGGTTTGTTTCCATATTTGATGGGTATGTTTGACTTCCCACCACCTTCGAATGACATCAAATTTATTTTAGTTGTCCCTGATCAGGATAAAACTCCCATTCTTCAAGTGAATTCATCTAAAAAATATTACTTTGAGGATCCATGGACTTTACCTTCTCCCCCATCTTCGATGGAGGGAGTTGGGAATCCTAGCATGGAGATGCCCCTCTCTATAGTTGAGGTTGCATATAGTATTGTCCAACAAGCATTTGAAAACCTCGATCTGGATCCCCCTCAAGAGCTAGATCCCATTCTAGAGCCTATTTGGGATCAATATTCTCTTACTTCACATGATCCTTTGGATTCTATATTTCCTTTTGACGAGGTGATTATTGAGGCAATGACGACTTTAGATAGGCCTTTGGATGATCTCCATCATATATCATATTTTTTTCCCAAGCTTAAGAGAGTGCAAGAGGGAGAATTTATGTCGACCATGAATGTATATGTCACTTTCTTCGTCAACCCTTTATCATCACATGATATATATGTCGAAGGGAACATGTAAAACATAGTTGAGACAATCTCGATTGATATCTCCAAAACCCCTGGGGTCATCGAATACGTCTTCATCAGGAAGGATTGTTCCCCTGAGGATATTTGAACGTATACTAAGTTATTTAAAGAGTTTCGCGACGTGTTTTCTTGGTCCTACGAGGAGGCACAAGATTATAACTTATCCTGATGCTAATCCTGTTCAGAAAATCTCTACCTGATCAATTCTTGAAAAGAAGCGACCATTAAGGTTGAGGTAGAGAAATTTCTTAAGGTTGGTTTCATATTCTACCCAGTCTAGTTGACGAAATGGGTGTCGAATCCTATTCCAATAAAAAAAAATCATGGTACAATTCAAGTATGCATGGACTTCCATGATCTGGACAAGGCATGCCTGAAAGATAACTTTCCTACCTCATTCATTGATCAAATTATTTATGAGTGTACGGGTTGTGAAATTTTTTAATTTATGGACGGTTTCTTAAGGTATAATCAAATTCAGATTCGTCCTGAGGATCAACACAAGACTGCATTTATACTCCCTTGGGGTACTTTTGCATATAAGAAATTTCCCTTTAGCCTTAAAAATGTTGGAGCTCCTTTCCAGCAGGCCATGTCATTCGATTTTCATGATATTAAATATATAGTTGAAGCATACCTTGATGATATTGCATCACGTTTTGATCACAAGAGAGCCAACCATCCTGCTCATCTTCGACTTATTTTTTAGAGGTTTCATTATTACCAGAATCATTTGAACCCCAACAAGTGTAATTTTTGTATTAGATCGGGACGTCTGTTGGTATTTATTGTGTCCAACCAAGGGATCATGGTTGATCCCCTCAAGTTTGAGGTAATAGTTCAATTGCATCCCCCGTGCACAGTACCAGAACTTCAGAGCCTCCAAGGGAAGGCTAAATATTTATGGTGATTCATCACTAAATACGCTGAAATAACAAAGGGGTTTATGCACTTGTTAAATAAAGGGGTCCCATTTTATTGGGATGAAGCATCTCAGTGCTCTTTTGATGTGTTGAAAAGTACCTTAGTGTCTACCCCTTTGCTCATCCCTCCTGATTATGGCAAGGATTTCCTGTTGTATTTGGCTGTAGCAGAATCCACCATCGACATGGTATTGGTTTAAGAATATGAAACACTCCAGGAACATGTTATCTATTACCTTAGTCGGGGATTAATCGAACTAGAGATCAACTATACTCACGTTGAGAAACTGGCTCTGGTAGTTATCCATGTCATCCAGAGATTCTGTCATTATATTTTACTACGTAATACCATCGTCATGGTCATTGTGAATCCCTTTCAATATGTTTTGACGCGACGAGTCATTGGCGTGAAGATTAGTAGGTGGATCGTTATTCTACAAGAGTTCGATTTAGACTTTTTTCCAACAAAGTCCAAGAAATCTCTAGTCTTTGTAGAGTTAATCTCGGAGCTTCCTATTGAGAGTGGAGATTCATTTTTTGATGAAAACATTTTTCTCATTGCATCTCCCGACCCTTGGTATGGGGATATACTTGTGTATCTCTAGACTTTGAAGTGCCCCCCTTTGCTTTTAGTGATGAGCGTGGAGGATACACCACAAAGCTCACCATTACCTGATCATCGATGACACTTTGCATCATCGAGGATTTGATTATTTCCTCTATCGTTGTCTTACCCATGAACAAGCAGAGCTTGTGCTAAATGATTTTCACAGTGAAGCATTTGGCGATCAACTTTCTGGGTTGGAGACAACTCAGAAAGTACTTCGTGTTGAATACTTCTGGCCCTCACTATTCAAATATTGTATTGAGGTGGTTAAGTGATGTCATCCATGCCAGATATTCTTCCAGAAGATGTGGGAACACCCTTCTCCTATGTTTCCTATCATCGTAGTTGGCCCCTTCACCAAGTGGGGGATTTATTTTACCACATACCACCCAACTTCTGCTAGGGGGCATCGGTACATCATTTTGGCAATAAACTACTTCACCAAGTGGGTCGAATCCATGCCAACATTCAACAATGATGGAGAAACTACAACACTATTTATCTTCAACCAAATTGTCTCAAGATTCGGTATACCAAAAGAGATTGTCACTGACCATGACAATCACTTTCAAAATAAAATGCTGACAGAGTTAACATCAAAGCTGGGATTTAGACAAGAGCATTCATCACCCTATTATCCACAGGCAAATGACCAGGTGGAGGATGTCAACAAGTATCTTAAGTCGAATTGGAATTTGATGTTATACTCTTTGATTTGGGAATATCAAACCTCTGTCAAGACTGCTACAAGATTCTCTCCCTTCTAATTCATTTACGAGATGGAGGAATTTTTTCCTATAGAGTGTCAGATTCCTTCCCTCAATTTGGAAGTAGAACTACTGCCAAAAACAACTGAACTTGAAGAACTTCTTGTCTATCTCGAGCAACTCGATGAGTAGCGACGTGATGCAACCACGTCTAACGAGGCTCCTAAACATCGCGTCAAGTGTCAGTATGATAAATTGGTCCTCCCTAGGGATTTCTCTGAAGGTGATCTTGTTTTGGTCTATGATCAAGATAAAGACCCCTTGGGGGCAAGAAAATTCAAACCCATGTGGTTTGGACCTTTCGTTATAAAGAAGGTTTTGGAGAAAAGAGCATATGAATTGGTTTATTTTGAAGGCATTGTGCTTCTTGGGCCCAGAAATGGGCTTTATTTAAAGAAGTATTATGATTAGGTTGGTCACCTAGGTGTGACTTCTTGTAAATATTGTATATGTATCTATAAAGTTTGGTTCTTTTTGTCTTATGGAAGTGTCACTTATTTATGTATCTTCTTTTTGGTAGATGTCAAGGGAATATGAGGTTTATGTTGGGTTCACGGATGGTGCCAACCAACACACTCGGAGGCTTGATTACACAACTTGGGTGATCTTCACGCCCACTTGTTAGTTGGTGTCTTCGGAAGGTGCTTGTCTAAGGGAAAAAACCAACAATGTTTCCAAATATAGTGCAGTTATAGAACTACTACGTGATGCTCTATCACATGGTATCTCTCCTCTTCTTATTTTTTAGACGCACAATTGGTAGTGTCGTAGTTGAATGGAGTATATCACATCCATTATCCTGTCCTTTACAGACGTTTCCTTAGGGTACGCCTCTTAGAACATTATTTTTATTATATTACATATATTCATGTTCCTAGGCACTTTAATCAATTAACTGATGCTTTAGAAAATCATGTTTTAGATTGGCATATTTCACATATGTAAATAAAAACATACACACACATATATGTAAATATGTTTGTACAAAATGTGGGCCATAGGCCTCAATATGTGGAAATATACATCGCTGGGCTCAAGCCCTCACTACATATAGAGATACAAAAGTTGGTTCTCTCAACACTCCTGATGTCCAAGCCTAATCTAAGATCTGGGCATGTTGACCCTATTATAACATACTACGATGTTGGATAGACACCGGAAGAGATGAACCCATGATTGAGGCACTCCCATTAAATGGGGTTGCATCGACGTCGGTAGATCCTTGATCTCTACCATAGGGAAATTGTGGGTGAGGCAAGTCAGGTTCCTATCCACCCACCACAAAAATCGCTCTGCCTTTGCTGTCGACGACCCTGCCTATGCAACCGCTCCTCCTTCCTAGGCCTGCTCTCATGGAGGACGTCGGTACCAAGGGAAGTGTGTAGGTATCACTTGTCCCACATCTATACATACCAAAGTATAAGTAAGTACCGTGTCATTACCAAAAATATATTTTTCTCTTTCATAATAAGAAATTTTAAAATAAAAAATAATATAAATAAAAAAATAAATTATACCTATCTCACCTCGTGCTGCGTCTGGGGGCATGGGCATGTTGGGGTCTCAAATAAATCTAATCCCTACATATGGGTAGTCTTCGATGGTGGGAATTTCTCATTTCCACCAATAAAAGAAGGTATCATTGTATGCCTCCTGAAATCCTCTTGCTCCCTAACATGGCATCAGGGCGGCCCACTTGCAAAGTGTTGGGAAAAATTTGATATGTCCCCACACACTCTCCTTTGGGATTATTTTCAACACTCTCTCAAAAATTAATTCACATAACACTATTCTGAATCCAAAATTATTGTTTTTCCTACACTTGCAATTGGTAAGTTGGGACTTCATATAATGGAGCATAGTGGTGCTCCAGTCAAAGACAATTGGTTGAAGACATTGCACAACACAATTTATTTGTCCCCTGGAGGCTTGGTGAAGCGCTACAGATCCAATGATCTGTCCAATCATATATAATATCACCTTCAAGATCAAACTACTAATTTTATGGATAGGGACTTGAGATCCTACTTTCTTAGTCCCAGCCTCGCAATATGTCGCTATATAATGTGCGATCGCATATGGTCCAAGAGGAAAAGTCTTGAGGTTTACTGGCTCACTTCTCCTCGAGAGGCCTGTGAGGAAGTATATGTCTTATGTCGACGATATAATATATTGTCCCTCAAGCATAAATGATTCATCATCAGGATTCTAGTACTTGATCAAATGGTTCAAGAGCCTCGGTTGGGCTCGCATGAAAGGACATTGGAAATATTTTCACATGCCACATTGTTTTAATGCTGCTATTGCCTCAAGATATTCTTCGACCAATTGGTCCACTTCTTCATGCTCTCTTTCATGACACCGCACATACATCCTACATCATCACCAATCAATTTTTGAGGTAAGTAACTCTCTTTTTTATATAAAGTTGGGACTGTACGCCGATTGTTTTGATGACAATAGCGTATGTATGCGGGTTGATTGTATCTCAGCACAGGTACATATGCAGGATGACTATACACAACCCGTGTACACACAGAGTTCGAATGTTTTTTAGGGTGTGTATCCCCCAAATTGTTCTAAAACTTATAAATAATGGATGAAATTGCAGGTTTAAGGAGAAATTACTTACTTGGTACAAGCGAGAGTTGATTTCGTCCACTGTAGCTCTCCAATTTGATGATTGAAGGAAGAGGGTTTTGGGCCTATTTGGTATTTTTTCAAAATGCAATGGTAAAAATGATCCTTTTACTCATATTTGTAGATTTTTTGACCTTTTTTGACCTAATTTTGACCTTGTCTTCCTCTCTAATGTTGGTTTGGTGGACAAATTGCTTTCTCTTGGTGATCTTTTGGTTACATAAATTTGTCAAGATTTTGGATTTGGATTCTTTAATGGGAGGAATTATTTATAACATCCCGTGACAAACATGAGTTATCATCATTTGCATGTAGGGTAGGTCTATACCACTTTTCATTTTCATTTTATTGACGATTTTTGCTTTTCCATAGGATCGATCCCACTGAAGTGCGACAAAAAACCTTCCATGCTTCTCTAGAAGTGTCGTAATTAGGTGGTAGAGCCTGGCTTTCCATGGGTGCCCTAGTTAAAACCTTTTTGTTGCATGTTGGCGCCCATGTTGTAAGTGTCCCATAGGCTCGGGATTCCTTTTAGTCTTGCCATGACTATGAATTTGACGCCTCATTTTTTCTTCTTGATTACTTTTTTTGGCCTATACCCATAGGACTCCCCTAGAGCATGGTTTTTCTTCTTTCAAGCTCACTTAAAACTATGAAAGTGACATCTAACGAGATATTTTTTACCCTTTTCAGCCTTGTTTAGATTACATATGAAAAATAGCCTCCTCTGGATTCTTCTTTAAGCTCTTTTCAGACTCTCTAAAATTGAAAATATTTATGAGAGATCTTGTTTCCCTTCACGCTCGCCAAAGTAAAATTTGAAAGCACATTTTTCCGGCAATAATTTACCCCTTTTTCATTCTAGATGGCTAATTTTATGAAAAGGTATGCCCTAGGAGCTACAGTTTTCTCGTTCTCAAGTGTAAGTTTAACCATTTTTCGGGCCTGAGGGACTAAATATGTGAAAAATGGCCATTCTCCCTAGTTTTGGTTTATCACTTTTTCGGGCCTTGGAGATTATTTACGAAAAAGGAAACCCTTAGAGTCTTATTTAAGCCCTTTTCAGAATCCATAAATAGGAAAAGATCTCTGAGTGAGCTTGTTTCTTTCACACATGTTCATTGGTCTAGAAAGAACATCTATTTGGCATAAGTTTACCCCTTTTTCCAGCCAATAGATTAACCAGGAAAAAGGTATGCCTCAAGAGACTCGTCTCATCGTGAGAGTATTCCCAAGTATTGTTTTATTATTTTTCAGACTCGGGGGAATAAAATTACAAAAAATACCACTTTGGAGTCTTATTTTACTAGTTTTTAAGACTCTTTAAATGTAAAAAACCAGCGAACTTACCTTCTTTGTTCTTGTAAAACTTTACATCGAAGGAATATACTCAATTCATAATTTCATTGTATGTCTCACTCTTGTTCCTTTGGCCTAATGTCGGATCCATATTGTTTATGATGAACCTTTAGAGCATTTATTAGGTGCAAGCCTTTCAACATTTTTTTCCTTTGTGATCTAACACCCTGACCCATGGGGGAATTTTCCCAAGCGTCGTCATCCTACACATGTCTCCTTGCACTAAGCATCAGTGTGTTCCATGCACTTGGAACTAGTTTTATTTCTTGTGATACTCGTTCCTCCTTTTTAACGTAGCGTTCTTTTATTCTTTTTCAAGCTCGTTAAATATATGAAAAAGACAAAAAAATCAAATATTCCAAAAAGAGGGGAAGGGGATGCATTATCTTTTTTATTGGCATCAATCTTGTTGCCCTTGGAAAAAGCACATCCTTGAGTCTGTCACTCAACTTTGGGATTTAGCATGACCTTAGGAAGTTTTTATCATTACATAGAGTTGTTTCCTCCTCCATTTGGTTACTTTTCAAAACATATGGAGAGTTTGTGATGCTTCCCGTGTCACAAACTTATGTCAATAACATGTTTCCTGAGTAACTTTATATGTCGTTCTTTTGTCCAAGGGAAGTTTTACAACCTGCGTCGACCATTCTACAGTCAGTCTCTTAAGCTTCACAAGTTGGCCATCCTAAGAGTCCTATCAAGTCCACATTTAGAATCAATGAATTTTTGTGCTTGATTTTTGAGATCCTCAAGTCTTTTCATGATGACTTGTCGAAGACCTTAGGGTAGTGAGTCTTACCCTCTTATTATACTCCTACCCAATTTTTGAATATGTTGAATTTTTTGCTTGAGTTATGAAGCTATCATCTCCAACTATAGACATTGATTCTTCCTGAAGATCCACTTGTATATGTTATTGTACTCTTATATCTTTAGATGATTTTGAGACATAGCTCCACTGTGTATCATTCATGGCTACGATCCTTGTTGACATGGACCCACTATGTATATTTCACATGGCCATGATTATTCTATATATATGACATGGATCTGTGGTGTACTTGATTGGAAGCCATGCTTAGTTTGTCCCGAGCATGGGTATGCCCATCTCAAAGAGATTGATTTTATTACAGATGTCACGCTCACGAAAATCATATGGGTTCACTTTACTCAGTGCTTTCCCTAAGATATTGTAATGTATTTTGGCCATCAGTTTATCTTCTGACCTCACACATTAGGGGGCATCTGTTATAGACCAAAATTCCACCACTATGCATTATTGGCCATGGCTCATCCATATACACACTTGCAAATCCATTTTGTTGAGTTTTCTTCTTAAAAAATCCATTTTTCAAGGTGTACACACCTTGATACACATGCATCACGCGTACATAAACGAGTTGATACATATGCAACCCGTGTACACTCACAAAATTTGCAAAAAATAAAAAAAATGTGCTTCCCAGCAGGGTTTACGGGCTATGATGGGTTGAACATATATTTTTACCTCATGTATCCCTTCTCACAACTGAATAACCATATAAATTACATATAAAAAGGGCCCTAGGGGGGGTCATTTGAGAATACAGAATGAAGAAACAAAGAAACTCTGCCCAAATTTCCCCTTCTTTCTCTCTGAGCCTATGCATTCAGTTCTGAGTATCTATACTCATCATTCTCATTGTATCATCCTCTTTAAGCAATTGATCAAACCCCTCATTTTTGCATTCTGATTGTGAGTATTTTCTAATGGGATTTATGCACTTTGAGTCTTATTGGAGGAACCCAGGCGAGGTTTGTTGAGCGGTTTCAACATCAAGATTCTAGTCATAATCTTCTTTACATGTTATCAATAAAAGAATGCTTTCCTTTCCCAATTCATGCATCTATGTTCTTATGAATTATTTTGAATGTTTATAACTTATTTCATGAGAATTAATACATGTTTATGCTTATAATGATTGCATACATGCTCTTGTAGATTGTTTTTTGTGTTGTTTTAGGTCATCTTTGGGAGGAGTCCTGCAATTCAGGAACGAGCATCAGATAAAGGGGATCTACTAAGAATGAAAGGATATAAGGTGTCTTTATTTATATTTTTTCTAGTTTCCTTTATTTAAAAGAAATCATTAGGGTTTTGTGAATTTGGGTAATTATAGGTCAGTTTCAGTATTTTAAGGAGTCATTGATTTTCCTCGCCATTATACCCTTTTTATAGCACAATTTGTAGATTGGGAAAATACCGATCCAACCACAAATCAAGTACTACAACTTGGGAATCCTACACCCAATGTCACCTTGATGCCCGCACTTCAAGAGTGACTAGGTCACTCTATGGAGGCAATTTTGGTGACCCTAGGGTGATTGATATGGAGATGGAGTGAAATGAAAATGAAGCACATAGAGGTCAAGTCTAAGTGGAGTGGAAGGTGTGAAGAGATTCCTCGTAAGTCAAGTGATTGTTTTCCTAAAGATATATTGCTTATCCAGATGATTGTACCTGCCCGAGGCACAAGAAAATCCAACTTGCAATGATATATGTTAGTATGGATCAACAATTTAAGCTTGTTGTCCCTAATTTGCAGCAATAGATGACAATTTATATCAGAAAGTAATACATTCAAATCAACATGTAAAGCATACGATCAGTCAACAATATTATCAATGAGTATGGAAATCAATTATGATTGAAAAATGGCACTTTAAGGCCGAATAAAGAAATATGTTATAACAAGTTTTTTCTGTAGAAAATTGTAGCCTTATGGATGTATCATTCAATGGCATGCAACAACAAAATCAATTGTGGAAAAGTGCCTAGAACTATCCCAAAAGGTGCACCCTAGTTAGTATACTAGGTGAGTGAAGTTAGAGAGATAGTCTAGGGTTAGTTTGGGAGTTAAGAGAGTGTTAGTAGCTAGGGTTATGCATCCCTAATGGATTTAGGTTAAAGTTTGAAAAAAAAATTAGAGTATTGGGAGAGAGCGGACAGCCTAGTAGGGGAAGACTCCTCTCAATGAGGCGAACCAACTTCAAGCAAGAAACCTTTCAAAAGATCAAAATTTGTGTTTCCCAAGACAATGATTTTATATCTCCAATGCAAAAAATATATGACTAGTGCCTTTACTATTGGGTCAATGGAGTCAAATTAAGAAATATCTAGAGAAACTACCTCCTTGGGGTGTAATCCCTTTTACTTCCCAAGACAAGTTTCTCTAGCTAGGGTTTAAGCTAAGAAGGTGTATGCCCTTATACTTCTCTTAGAAAACCCTTGTTTAATAAATACTATGAAGCAATAAATGATGAATACTATGGTGGGGGTGTATTCCCTTATACTTCCCCCCTATCTCCTAGCACAATAACCTTGACTTGAAACAAATGATAGCATGAGAGTAAAAACCATACCAATTCAAGGGAAAAATGCCAAGATAATCCACCAAAATAGCAAGAGATAAGCCTTCCAAGGCTAGTGCACCAATCCCATCAACCATAACATCAATATATAACCATAAACATGAGCTAAAAGAGACAATCTTGTCAAATATAGCGAAAATTTCAGACCAATACTTCTCACAATGAGGGGGATTTGTGTTAAAATGAGATCTTATGATCTCATATTTATACAAAATGTCACCAAGGTGACCTGTCCACAAATTAAGGGGTAAACCACAATATTAGGGGTCACCAACCCTAATATTTCCCCCTTAACAAAGTAATATTAAACAATTCATTTAAAATTTCACTTTTGCACAAATAAAACCCTAATTTACAAGGATGTCACCCCTTTAGGGGATGTCTTGTCACTAGGAGAAGGTTGTTGGTGATGTAGGAGGGTAGTAAGGCTTCCCAAAGCCACGTTTCAAGCATCCAAATTTCTTCCTCCATGGTCAAAGCCTCAAACCCCTCAAAAATTCCAAGTGCCAAAGCATATCATCTCACCACCATGCCCTAGCCCCCCAAACATGACGTCAAGCTTAAAAAGAATACATTTTTCCCCTCCTAAGAAAATTGTTTCACAAGTGAGGGGTGGGCTATGTCATCCAATTCATCATCAAGGCCTTCCAAGTCATATCTTTCTCATCCAGCATGCGGTCCCTTGGCATCCAACCTGTGGACTTGTAGCCCCATGGAATCCTAAGCTAGACTTGTTCTCCCAAAACTGTCCACCAACTAGGTCCTGCAAAGACAAATGAGCACACCCTCCAAGGATCTCAAGTCATAACATCATGATAAGTGAATCCAATCAATAAATAATCCATCTAATCATGTGCATCAAAGATTACTATATCAAACAATTAATTTCTCAAAGACACTATGCGACTTGTCAATATTGAATATGGGAGGGTTGATGAGGTGTCCTATTGGGTAGATATTTCCCTAGGTCAAGGAGAGTTTTCAAGAGATCCCTATCTAAGCTATGTAAAGTGGATGAAGTGGTTGGGGTCAAGACTCAATGGGAACATGTCTCATGACCTACAAGGGGTCGTAGTGTCTCATTCATGGGTGCCTTTGTAGAGGGTGTGTGGTACCTTCATTCACAATGCACTTCTTCCAAGCCCATCAATTTCCTTTTATCTTAGTTTCTTTGTATTTTCTTTCAAAATATCATAAGGAGAGATTGAAGGTCATTGCCCTGCATGGTGACCAGATGATGGAAATTTCACCCATAAACACCAAGTGGAAATGAGAAGGCTAGCTCGTGATGAGACCCCCTTTCTCTCATCCATGCAACTAAGAGCCATTTCCCTGGTTTGGTGACTAGATGATGGCAATTTCATACCACTAGATATTCGTGGACATGATAGGTCGTCTCGTGATGAGACCTCTTATCCTTCAACTAACCTTTTAAGAATTATTTATTATATGAGGGTCCCCTTTACTCAAAGATAAGTGTTTCACTGTTTTCTTGGGTGATCCCCTAGTGAATCATCTAGAAGGTTTATACAAGGATTTTATCTTTTACCCAACATCAACCCCTCTAGACCTTCATCCCGTTCTTCCCATAGAATGAGGGACAACCCCTTCTTGGGTCAATACACCCTAAAATCCCAAGGGATAAGGAAATGGAGGGGAATAATGATGGAAAGTGGTAAGTACGATCGGGAATGGTATGATGTCTCTTCATGGGATTTCCTAGTAGCAAACCCATCCCCAAGGAAAAACACTTACTAGGGCACAATGTCAACCACCAAGGTGAAGCAGGGAAAAAGGCATAATGTCCAATCATATATCATGAAATCTAGAGAAATCTAAGATACAACATACTCAAATGGATTAAATATTGAAATGATGTTCACCATAATATTGAATATCACCTCATGGAGCAAGGCCCATTTCCTTCCGGAAGACAGATGGTGTGGTGGATACCATCTGCAAATATATGACCATATGTGGTGGTGAGAGGGGTTTTCCATCTGTGCAAAGGGTACTGCTGGTCATGTAGTATCTCAACACTCCATATCTACAACTTGAGGGCCTCAAGACATAATCTCCTTATCTATCCACATAATGAGGATAATAACCCTGACTAGGGGGATTTTCCCCAAAGTAGTACCTTGAAAATCCTCACTTGGAGGAAAATCATCATCATCAACATCGATGCCATAAAATTCCCCACTTGGGAAACAATGTCCACCATTAGCATTGTTATCCCCAATGTCTAGGGATAACTAGGAGATCATGTCTCGAGGCCCACATGATCCCAGACATGGAGTACGAGAGTGGATTGACTTGAGCATGGCCCTTGAGGGCCCATCTTTTTTCTTCTCAGCCAGACTTGTCCTGTCAGCAATACCAGCCTCCATCACTACCGGCCTGGGCTTGCATCAGAGAGGGCTCTTGCTCCATGAGGTAATTGGTCCGAGTTATCATGGTATGTGTCATATTTGATCGTTATAACCTTCTTATGTATGCATTATATTCCTTTCATTTCAGATGACTGCTTGGATCTTACACTAATCCACTTGACCACTGTTGGGGTAATTGATGGGGTAGCTTAGCAAGTTGGTATTCATGGGTTTTGGTTAGCCACCAAGGGGGGTTTGCAGAGCCATCGTCCTCTCCCA
>ML807015.1:14864-35514 GCA_009831015.1 Picea engelmannii | reverse complement strand
ACACTTCTTGTAGCAACAATATAGGTGACACAGCAACATCATCTACTATGAGCAGATTTGATATTTGTAGCATTGTGATATGATAAGGATCTAATTTTGCATATTGAATGCTCTTATCTTTTGGTGTACTTATTGAAGAAGTGGTATAAGCTATTTGTCTTTGTTTGATAATCATTGACTTCATCGATAATTATATCTCATCATTGCTCATATATGTATTGGAGGATAGTCATTGATATTGTGAAGTACTAACCCACTGCAAGCACATTTCTAGCTTTATTTGTCTTGTCTCGCAAACAGGTGCCATCCAGTGGAAGAATCCTTCTGACTATCTCATCCTGGTAGTAATCTGTGAAAGGGAACTTCTTTGACTTGGTCCATTACCTCTTTAGCCCTTCGAAAAAACAGATTACATAGGGACGTCTCCCTTGGACTAGCCCTCCTAAATAGAAAGAGCCCCCCATCGAGGTGACAGTGGGTGGGGAAGCTCCTGTTACGCCGGTTTTAAGCCCTGACTCAAGCTGCCTAAACCTTTCCTACAAACCGTGCGATAACAGGCATAATCATCTTCACTACTTTTAAAATCCCCACTTGAGGGAAATTCTTCATCATCCTCGTTAGTTCCTTGAAAATCCTCACTTGGAGGAAAATCTTCATCATCCTCATCAATACCTTAGAAATCCTCAATTGGAGGAAAATCATCATCATCAACATTGTCACCTTTAAATTTTTCACTCGAGAAAAATTGTCCACCATTGGCATAATCATCTTCACTACTTTTAAAATCCCCACTTGAGGGAAATTCTTAATCATCCTCATTAGTGCCTTGAAAATACTCACTTGGAGGAAAATCTTCATCATCCTCATGAATACCTTTAAAATACTCACTTGGAGGAAAATCATCATCACCAACGTTGTTGCCTTTAAATTCCCCACTTGGGAAAGAGTGTCCACCATTGGCATAATCATCTTCAGTACTTTTAAAATCCCCACTTGAGGGAAATTATTCATCATCCTCATTAATGCCTTGGAAATCCTCACTTGGAGGAAAATCTTCATCAGTACCTTGAAAATCCTCTCTTCGAGAAAAATTATCATCCTAATCATTTAAATTGTGATCAAAGTCTCCACTCCGACCTACATTTTGATTATTTTCAATATTATTAAACTGCTAAATAGATTGATCACCATCATATACCTCCTCTTTATCATTGGTGCCTTCAGAGTCCTCTGATTTAGTAATGTCTTGATGAATAATTTTAATAACATTGTTTGCACTATGATCAAACTTCCAACTAAGTGAAAAATATGACGCCTCATTTACACTATAAGTATTCCCATCACATTTTCTAGTCCCAAAAGAACAAGTATGTGAACAATTTGTTGATGTCTTAGAAAAAAAATCTTCTTTATCTGACAAAACCATCACTTCTCACTAAGAACATAGAATTATACAAATGCTCACCCTCCCAATGAAAATATTATAACTTGCAGAATGAACTTTTCCCTCCAAAATTAACCCTCGAAAATTCCCCCCCAAAATATTCCCTCCAAAATTTTCCCCTCAAATGTTTCCCTCTAAAATTTCCTCCACATTTTTTTCCCTCTAATATTCTCCCTTCAAATTTAAAAACAAATTTTACTCTATTAATTCATTATTTATTTGTTAATTACAATATTTTTCATGTTTATTTATTTATCCCACATTCATTAATCTTAGAGATGGTCCATATAATATTAGGTATATATATACACAATCTTCTTCTTTTTTATTTTTCCCACATTCATTACACTTAACAATAATTTATATAATCTTTGTTATATATACACAATCATGTTTTGTCTTTTTACATTGCGTTAAATATTGGGCAACATTCGTTAAATGGTTTGGAGCAATCTACAAGGGAGAAACGTAGAGAAGAAATTCGAGGAGAATCTAACATTTCAGAGGTTATTTATTTTTTAAATTCTTACCATTTATCAATTTTGTTTTTATAAGATCATCTCTGAACTACATGAGAATTTTTCATGCGAAAATTATAAAAAACCCTATTTTTTTTTACATTTTTTCTAAAGAAATATCAACTTTTAAAAACAAATTTAGACCTTTTTCAAATAGATTTTAACAAAATTCTTAAGATTTAAAGAAGAAAAAAGAAAATAAAAATAAAAATTGGTATACCTTTTATAAAAAATTTACAGTTTTTATTGTTTTTTGATAAAAAAAATGTATAGTTTTGGCCCATGGTGGTTAGTGGGCACGATGCCCCTCCATGTGGGGTCGTGACTTGGCCTACGGGGGGGCTAGGGCAATGTCGGTCACCGCCCCATACCCCCCACGACCAAGTCACGGTCCCGTGAGACTGTGACATTTCTGTGGGGGGCTAGGGTGATGCTCGACGTCTCCCCCATGAAAACCCTGACCGACAGATTTCCGGGGCACTAACTGTCTATTGGTATGGGTTTCTGTGGGGGTAATGCTTGGCATCACCCTAGCCCCCGTAGGCCAAGACTTGGTCCCAACATCGCCCCAATAACCCCATAGGTCAAATAAATTAATTTTTTTTTTTTTTAAGTTTAATTCTTATGGTCTATGATTATTTATTTATTATAATGTAAAAATTTCCCATCATTATAAATCGAATATCCTCATCTTCCAATTCAGTAACTTCAAACAAGACATAATCATATTTTGAACAAGGATATATATGCAAAAAAACTATTGTATAATTTTTATGTATTTATTTTGCTTATATATAAAATATCCTTAGGAAAACTACTCTACATTCTAGACTTTGTATTTATTAATATAGAGGGGGATTTTATAACTCCCACAAATTGTCCTTCAATATTTTATTTATGTGGGAATCATACTTTGATGTAATTCTTGATAGAAGGGATAGTCTACAGTCACATATACTTAGTTTGTATCAGAGCTTTTGTCAGTCTATCCCTCAAATCTGAGGTGAATCAGTGCACTCAACGCATACACAATGTAAATTTTCTCTTTGAATGATAAATTTATGTTTTTTTCCAAGGAAGAAAAACAAAATTTTCCATCATTATTATAAAGACATAATTTTTTATTTTTTTTCACATAGGAAAAATGACAGGAAAGAAAATATCTGTGAATGTATTTTGATTGCGACCTTCAATAATGGCATCCAAAATTGCAACTGCGACCTCCATGAATTCTAGAAAACAAATTGATAACACATTTTTTCAAGGTCCAACACTTGAACTTTCAAGGGAAATGAAGAATGTTAGAGAGTGGAAATCTGTGGAAGGTGAAAACAAACTAGAATATTTGTGGTTTGTTAAAGAAAAAAAAGACAACAATGGAGAACATCTATATTTGTAGTGTTTCGAGTTTGAACATGTGCAAGGAAATTATCAGCCACTTGTCTTTTTATGAGATATATGTTTGGTGCGAGACACATATATTGTTTGTGCACTCGTGAAACAAGCTAGGACTTATATCAAGATTATCTATTGTTTGAAATTGAGCAATTATAACAGGGATGGATGCTTTACAAAATTATGTCCATCTATCGTTGAAGACATTGACAAAGGAAATGTAAGATTGTTTATTTTTATTTTTGTATCCTGTATTATTTTTAGTATCATGTTAATTTTTTTAATTTTATTTAACATGGAAATGCTATATTTTATTTTTACAGGATTTGTCTATGCGACTTTCATATATGTTAGTGGGGATTTACTCTATAGAGAAAAATATCATGGAATCCATCAATGTCTTTCATATCGATAAGGAACAATAATAAAGGAAAAAGAAACAAAAAGTAATACAGGTTGAAGCTGTAAGAGTAGACATACAAGAACATGAAAGAAGAAAGAAAAGTCCTCATTCTAGAAATCCTAAAAAGGTTACATTTGAAGATGAGTAAATTCCAAATGAATATTTTGTTGAGATTAGTCCCAATCAGGTTATCACTCCTTCTCATAAGAAGAATAAACAAGAGAAACAAAAAAGAGCAATGTTCAAGGATGATTATATTCCTATTCATTATGAAGAAATCATTGATGTATATGAAACCCATTTAAATAATAAGAGGAGGAAAGACAATGTTGTTGATGATGAATAAGTCATCATTAGCTCTGAATATTATAATAAAAGTTATAAAGGTAGTAGAGAAATAATAACACTAGGCGCTGATCTAGAGGATGGTATTATGAAAACAACACAAAATGTCATTTGAAATAGATTGATGACGACCAAATTAGTTGATGATGGCCATACATTTCAGTTGAATGCAGCTTTGTAAACCCACATAAGGGAAAGAAAAATATCAAATTAGAAAATCACATCACTTGCATATTCACAATTTGAAAGCATTGATTAGGTACAATCCATATGCACATGTGGTTGACTACCTAGTTCTTGTTTATCCAATGGAAGTTCCTAGCAGGGATGAATTTGATAGATCAATTTTTTTTTACTACAAATATTACGTGATTGGAGGAAATCATTCTGGAGAGGCTAGAAGAGAATTGATGCAAGAATATCCCAATAACCCTATTTTTTAGATAGTCAAATGTATAATTTATGTCGATTTAATAGATGCAGAAGCAAAGTTATTGGTGTGGGATCATAACAAATATAACGAGTACATTATGTCCATGACTTTCATTCAAAGGGTGAGATTTATCCATAATGATTTTTTTGAAATATGTGGTGGAGAGAGATCAAATGTTGATGCGAAGTTTCAGAAACAATGTTGTATGGAAATAGGCTTCCCAATTGATGAAGAAAATGTGAAAGAAAAAAATCGCAAAGGAGGTGATGTATTCAGAGCCATGGATAAATATTTTCAATTGGGATTTATAATTGGATAGGTATGAGATTTGATAGATGCGATATTCAACCTATGAGAAAATATTAGTATAAAAATCAGAGAGTTAAGAAGGCTAAACCCTTAATATGTAGAATAAGTAAGACAAGTCCTAAAATCAAGAATCTATTAGAAGATATGACTATAACACCTTGGAAAACGATATAAGGAGTGAAGGATGATAAAATTATCATAGCTATATTATCACGTGTAAGGTCAGGTGAATTATCAATGGAAGAAATGTGTGATGAATTTAAAAGGTAAGATTGTTGAGTTATTTTTGTTTATGTTAGGATTAGACAATTAATTTTTTCAGTTTAACATATCAATTTTCTAAGTATTTTATTATATATATCATTATAACATTATTTATTTTTTTATCTAGTCACAAGGTGTATATGAAAATACAAGAGGAAATGGTTAATATGTTGAATGCAGAGAGTTGGGATGATGTTAGACTCAACATTTATTCTCAGGTTCAGGTAAGACTTATGATATAACATTTATGAAATCATACTTCAATATTTATTATTTTTAATTTATGTTTTTTTACATTATTTAAATTAAATATTTATTTTGTATTTGGTGATTAGGTACAACACTACAATGTTGCTTACAAAAGGGAATAAATTGCATATCCATTGAAAGTGACCCACTACAATGCGGTTTTATTCAACAAAGAATTAATGATATTCTAGATCTTTCATATGAAATGCAAGAAGTTGGCTTGAGGAAAAGAGATTTTAATGAATCAAAGGTGGAAAAAATGTCAAATGAACCTCAAGTACGATTAGAAAGATTGATTGGAAATGATCACTTTGGAGAACTTGCAGATATCAAAGACCCAATGGAAGAAAAAAATGACACAATGGAAGCACATAATGATGTCTAAGAAGATGATAATGTGTTTTTTGAAAATGATGAATTTAAGATATATGATATTTTTGATTAATTTTAAGATGCCCTTGGAAATGATGCTCAATTTTGCAATTTTTGATGAGCTATAACTGTAATGTTTTGACTTTCAGATTTTAAAATAAGAATGACTACATGTATCTATTGTTGTTTTATGATGATTTTTTATTTTTATTTTCTGTTTACTTTTATTTGTATGTGAATCAATATACTAGGGAAAATGACATTAAATATTGTCATTTTTTTCTACTTCAAATGTATAAAAATATTGAAAAAAATGTTAATTAAAAAAAAAAAAATCACATTTTTTGATCAATTATGTCCATAAAAATGCTTTATTTGACATGTTATTTTTTATGCTACTGAGAGGGGGGTGAATCACTATCAAGTAAAATTTAATTTGTTTTTCAACTTATACTTCAACTAGATTATATATTCAATTATATTCAATGAACAATAAACAATAGTAGAAGAGTTACACCAATACACCACAATACACCATGCACAATATATGAGAAATAATCAATAGTTATTATTCAAGGGAAGTAATGACTTCCAAAGGTAGCTACAACTTCCAAATATAAAGGGAGGGATAAACCTTCAAAAGGAAGATACAATCCTCCAATATCAAGAGAGGGTTGACCTCTCCATCCTTTCCCCTTCCTTCCACCCAAGAATATATGAGAGATAATAAAATTGTACATTAAATTATCACCATCAACCAACCATCACATAGAACTCAATAATGATTCTGGAGACTTCTTCAACTTTTTCAATTATTCACTTCTTGGAATACTCTGATCCTATAGATAATATTACTCAATGTATTATCTGAAACTCCTCCAAGTTTCACTCCTTGAATCCTCCGAGAAAATGAGTTATACAAAAATATTAGACCTTATTCAATTCTGGTTTATTCAGGAGAGTGAACTTGTACAACATTCCCTGCGCTCAATATTTAACATCAGATTCAAAAATTTGTACACAGGAAACTACAACCCGTACTATTTCCAATGCAATTGGTCTCACTTCATTTGGATTTTCTATGAAGACATTATGTTTGTTTTACCTGGAACACCTGTTTATGACTTAGAACACATCACCAAAAGACTTCATCCTCCCTTGAAATACAACCTTTTTTACTTCAAATTTCCTCTGAAATTCGACTTATATCTCCTTGTTCATTAACAAACTTGTGTGTGTTGAAAAATGAATGTATAATGAGATGTATTTATACCCTTTATGTCACTTCCTTTTAACATTAGGGTTGACATGTAGTTTTTGCTTCAATTCACATTGTAATATTCAAAAAATCATTTCTCCTCAATCGTGAGGATCCACGTGACGTGCCATATACCACCAGAAGTGGCATGAATTATACTATCCATCCATGGATGTTGTATCTTCATGTGTAATTTACTTCATATTTATCTACTTCGATCAACTATGAGGTCCAAAAGCCAATGGCTAGGGTTGACATCAATGACAACAACCAATCTTCCAACAATATCCCCCTTTGTCATTGATGACAACAATCATGCTCCCCCTATCATCATGATCCCAATTTCTCTCCTCCTTTGACATCAATGGAAAAGGGTGGGGTTTCTCCCCATGAGTTCAATGGCATAAGGTGACCTTCTTCTTTGGGGTTTCTCCCCTCGAACATGTTGTTGGATTACTGAAAGGGGGGGTGAATCAGTAATAGAGAAATTCAATCCTTTTTAACCAAAATATCCAAGTGTTATATCAATGTAGCATTATCATCCGATAGTTGCAGAGTAAATAAACAATTAACAAATGAGAAATCATACACATACACAGTACACCTGTGTTTTTACGTGGAAACCCAAAGAGGGAGAAAACCACATAATGTTTTTTCTTATATGTCTTTAAGAATTACATTCATTGGAAGAACCAACTTCTTTTGTTTTCTAGCTGCAACTAGAAGGAGGATCCAACCCCCTAATTTCTCAAGCTACAACCTGAGGGAACCTCCAACTCCCCAATTCTATGGCTACAACCAGAAGGAGGCTACGACCCCCTATGTTCTATGGCTACAATCAGAAGGTGACTACAACCACCTGTCCTTACCCCTTCCAACCGCCCTGACGTAGAAGTAGAATGATGGAACCACTATCACACTATCACTGTGAGATATAATGATGTAAACCTGTACCAATCAACCTACACCAAACAACATGTACCAATAACCTGAACCATGCATCAACCATGCATCAACCTCTAATAAACCTATCCCATAAACAAGTGCATCAACCATGCACCAAACTGTACCAAACAACATGTAATCAACCTGTACCATAAACAAGTGCATCAACCATGCACCAACCTGTACCATGAACAAGTGTATCAACCATGCACCAAACCTGTACAAATAACATGTCACAACAACCTATCCAAAAAACCTATCACAACAACCTGAATCATTAATTTTATCAACAAAATCAGATCTACTCACCAAGATCAATCACCGAGACAACTCTCAAATATGTGCATCAACCAAGCATAACACAACAACTCATAATCATCACCAAGATCAATATGTGCTTCTAATAATATACCAATACAAGTATGCTACATCATCCATAAACCATGTGTCAACAATACTACTAACAAGTTCCTCCAACAATGTACCAAGTATGTACCAATCATTCATCAACTACTCATCAACTATGACTCATCAAGATGTAACAACATCATCAACTATACACCTCATATATGTGCCAACTCATCAACTACTTGTTTCAACCATGTATCCAACATGTACCTCAACCAAAATCCCTCATCAATTTCATCATCCAAATCTAATTTGTAACTTTGTAATAGACCTGGTGTATAAGATCACATACTTTCAAACATTCCTTAACTTTAACAACAAGAGACTAGCATTTTCATCAAACTTTACTTTAGTCTCACATGACTAATTTTTATTAGTCAACAACCCTAAATTCAAATAATCATAACTATGTACCTGTAATGAATAAAGATCTAAAAATGGTACACAATGTTCTTCAATGTCTTTTATGCAATTCCTCCAAAATTCACTACTTGGAACCTCTTAGAAAAGGAGTTATAGAAAAAATGGCATACCTTGTTGAATTCTGGCTTATTCTAGAGAGTGAACATGTAGGGTGGGCCCCGCACAGAATATTTGTTGTATGGATCTGAAAATTGTACAAAGAATACTAAAGACTGTACTCTAACCAATACATTTGGTCTTACTAAATTTGGATCTATTATGAAGAAGTTATGACGTTTTTACCCAAAACACTTGTTTTAGATTAGTTTTGGGACTAGCCACAAACCCTATTTTCCACAGTGTGTAACTCCAAAAATACAACGACCCAAAAGATAAAATTTGTATCACAGATACTTGGATATGTTTCCTCAATGTCCTCTCAATTTCACGATCTGAATCATTCTAGAAAAAAAAAATTGTGAAAATGGTGAGATGACCTGTAAATAACATACCTTAGAAAACATCATCAAAAGAATTTATCCTCCCTTGAATTTCGACCTTATTTACTTCACCTTCCCTCTGAAATTTGGCTTAGATATCCTTTGGTTACCTCAGTCACTTGTATATATTCAATATTCTAAAGTGTGTTTAAAATGAGAGAGCCTTGCCTCTTATTTATACTTTCATATAGCTTCCTCAAGGGGTTACCTTTTAACCATCTTAACCCACTTTCCTTATTTTAGGGTTAATCCACTTCTAACCACTTATAACTTAGTAATTTCTCCATTAACTTTATTATTTAAATAATTTCTTTTGTATTCACTTTGAATTATAGTACACTCATCACTTCACTTTATTGTTTACCTTCTAAAATACTTTAAACCACTTTGACTACTTTGACCTTTTGGGGCTTCTAGATGACTCATGAGGGTTCTCCAACTTCACATGGCCATAACTCTCTAACCGTGAGGAGTTATGTGACGTTCCACATAACACTTGAAATGGTATGACATGTACTATCCATATAGAATATTTTTACCTGAAAATATATCAAAACTCATACCATTATCCATCAAAAAAACTTGGGTCCATTACCCAAACCTTTCTCCAACTTCACATGGCCATAACTCTCTAATCGCGAGAAGTTATGTGGCGTTCCACATACAACCATAAATGGTGTGAAATGTACTATTCATTTGGAATAGTCTTACCTGCAAATATATAAAAACTCATACAATTATCCAACAATGAAAACCAACCCAATTAATCAACAATATCCCCCGTTGGCATTGATGGAAACACTCTAATGTAACACTGAAGTCATGTCGTGCAATATTGAAGTCATATCACTCATGCTCCCCCTGTGACCATCACTCCCCCTCGAACCATGCCTCTGTGCTATGCATCTGATAAATATCTCCCCCTTTTTCATCAATGGAAAAGGTATCTTTCCATCTGGGGCTCCTCCCCCTAATTGAACCATCCTTGGGGATACTCCTCCTGAATGAACTCTTCCTGAAACTAATCTCCTAACCTGAATTGTCCTCTTTATGGTGCTTCCTTGTGTAAATATAAGACATATAAGATAAGCATTCAAAAGAATTCATTTTGGAGTATAAATTACTCTGATTCTCTGGCGAAGATACTCAAGGATTCACGTGGAAGTGGTTTTGTAAAGATGTATGCCACTTGTTATTTTGTGCCCACATATTCAACTCTGATGTTCTTCTCTGCAACATGTTCCCGTAGAATAGTGATACTTTATTGGAATGTTCTTCATCTTGGAGTGCATCACCGGGTTCTTTGAGATACTGAGGGCACTTGTATTATCACAATAGATTGAAATGGGCTCATCATAGTCAATCTATATATCTGTCAAAGTTGGTTTCATCCATAGAACCTGTGTACAACATGTTGTTGTTGCAATATACTCTGCCTCGGATGTAGATAAGGATACTGATGATTGTTTCTTTCTTAGCCATGATACTAAAAACTCACCCAAGTATAACATTGCTCCACTGGTGCTTCGTCGGTCATCAGTGCAACCTTCCCAATCTACATCTATGTAGGAAATAAGTGATAGATCATTTCCTTTTGGATACCATAATCCAAACTCTTATGTTCCTTTGAGATATCTGAAAATCCTCTTCACTGCTACGACATGTGTTTCCTTTGGTGCTGCTTGAAATCGTGCCACTTTTCCAGCTGTATGCATTACATCTGTTCTGGATTCTTTCACATATAGTAAGATGCAAATCATTGACATGTATTGCCTCTAGTCTGTAGATTTTGAATCATCATCTTTTCTCAACTTGCAACTGGTTTTCATAGGAGTGGTAACTGGTTTGCAATCTTCCATTCTGAACCTCTTTATCATTTCTCTGATATAATTAGTTTGAGAAATATAAATTCCTTGGTTGCTTTGACGTATCTGAAGACCCTGAAAGAAGGATAGTTCTCTGAGTAATGACATTTCAAATTCATTCTGCATATCCATTGCAAATTTCTGGCTTAACCTGTCATCATTGCTTCCAAAAATAATATCATCAACATAAACTTCAATTAATAAAATGTTATCTTGAGTTACCTTGATGTAGAGGTTGTTGTATGCACTTCCTTTTTTGAACCCTGCCTGCTGTAAATATTTATCCCATCTAGAGTACCATGCTCTAGGAGCCTGTTTTAGACCATACAAGGCATTCTTCAATTTACACACATAATCTACATTCTTTGACAACTGAAATCCTTCTGGTTGTTCAATGTAGACTTCTTCTTCAAGTTCCCCATTCATAAAAAATGATGTTACGTCCATATGATATACTTTAATATTCTTGGAGAAAGCATAAGCTAAAAGAAACTGGATTTCTTCCATTCTGGCAACTGGGGAAAATGTCTCTTCAAAATCGATTCCCTCAACCTATGCATATCCTTTACATACCAATCTAGATTTGTTCCTTTTAACCTGTCCATCGTCATTCAATTTATTTCAGAATACCCACTTTGTGTCAATCACATTCTTATTCTTTGGTCTTGGAACCAATTCCCAAGTGTCATTCTTCTCTATTTGATCCAATTCTTCATCCATGGCCTTATTCCAAAATTAAACCTTGCTGGCCTCTTCAAAACTGTTTGGTTCAATCGTATATGAGAGTGATAGGTGTGTTTGTTCTAGTGAACGGATTCTTCTTCTAGTCTAAACTCCTGCATCTTTGTTTATGATAATCTGATATGAAGGATGATTCTTCTGTACTCATTTTCTAGGTGTCTTTGGAGGAACTTGTTGAACTTTCTCTTCTACTTCTGTCTGATCCTCTTCATCTTCCCCTTCTACTTCTTCTTCATCTTCTACTTCTTCTTCGTAAAGTTGTTCCATTGATTCATTTTCTTGTTCCTTTAATTCTCATCCACTCATTTCATCAATTGTTACATTGATGTTTTCCACAACTTTTTTGAACCTCAGATTGTAACACTTGTATGCTTTCCTTTTACTTGAGTAACCAACAAGTACTCCTTTGTCCACACGAGAGTCGGAATTTCTCATTCAGATATATTCTCTTTTGATGTAGCATTTGCTTCCAAATACTCTTAAGTGCTTCACATTTGCTTGTCTTCCTTTCCATAACTCGTAGGGAGTTTTGTCAGTGTTGTTTCTAAGAATTAATATGTTTTGAATGTGAAACACTGTATGCAGTGCATGTGTCCAAAAGATATCTTTCAGTTTGAAATCCATTAACATTGTTCGAGCCATTTCTTGTATTGTCATGTTCTTTATTTCAACAACTCTATTCTGTTGAGGTGTCCTAGCAATGGAGAATTGCCTTTTTATTCCATCCCTACTGCAGTAGTCCATAAATTCCTTTGAAGTGAACTCTCCTCCATTATCGGATCTCAAACATTTTATTTTTGAATCCATTTCATTTTCAACCATTTCCTTGTAGATCTTGAAGTTTTCAAAATCTTCTGACTTATTCCTGAGAAAGAAAACTGCATTCATTCTTGTATAATCATCAACTAATAACATAAAGTATTTCTCACCTTTTAAACCCTTTGTTGTAGTTAGTCCAACTAGATCAATATGCACAATTTCCAGTGGTATTGTTGTTGAATATTCCTTTCATTTAAAACTGGTCTTTGTATGCTTGTTTTTCATGTTTTCTTATCCATACTTTCTTATATATGATATTAGTGTTCTCTTTCATGGAAGTATTGATCATGCTTCTACAATCACTGGCTATGTGTCCATAGTTATGACATTTGTAACACTCAATGTTATGTATGACCACATAGGCACTTATTTCTTGAACATTTCTTTTATAATCCCTGAAATATGCAACCTTATGTCCAAAATGAGTACAATAAAAACAATGACCATAAAAGGAATTTGCATACTTGGGAGTGAATGATCTTCTTTGTGGTGTATTCCTTCTGAATTTCTTCCTTGACTAATCATGATCATGATTGAAGATTCTTTGTGGCTTGAACATAGATGGTATTCTTGAAGATGTATCTTCAATAGTTTTCTTAGATTCTAGTTGACCATGATTCCTTCCTTTGAGTACTTCTGCATAACTCTTTCTATTTTCTTCATTCTTCTTTTCTAGTAACCTAGAGTGCTTCTCTTCATTCTCTTTAACTAATGTGGATGTTTCTGTCTCTTCAACGTTCTTTTTGAGCTTGACGATTTTACTTCTCAATGTGACAACTTCTTCTTCAAGCTTCTCAACCTATTCTTCTTTATTTAATATCTGAGACTTCATGACTTCTTTTGTTCTCTTCGCTTCTTCAAGCTGATTTTTTAATGTGATTATTTCTTCTTCAAGTACTTTATCTCCTTGACCAAACTTTGACTCAAGATGGTTTAGATCGTGAGTTCTTTCCTTAAGATGATCTGTCAATATCTTCTCTCTCATTTCTGCTTCTTCCTTCTGTGGTGCTATGTTGGCTTCCAAACACTGCTTTTGATATTCAAGATTTTCTTTGATCTTTCTAGACTCTTCTAGATGATTTCTTAAGTTCTCGATGACCTGTTGGAATTATTCAAAAATGTGAACACTTTCCTTTTGTTTCATCAATTCTTTCTTGAGTGACTTGTTTTCTTCTCTTAGTTCATCTAAAACATTAATTAATTTTGCCTCATAATTGTCTTCTTTTTCAATTTGTTTTTCTGTCTCATTTCCTTCATGGAATTCTATTTCAAGATGTCTGTGTTTTTCATAATTAAATAAAAACAACATACCTTTGTTGATTATGTACTCTTCATCTTCTGAATCTGTTTGACATGGTGAACATATGTGTTCTTGATCTGTACCTGCATCTTCTTTGGCATTTTCTGAATCTGTGATGGGTGAAGAATATATGTCATGTAACTTATCCCAAAGTTCTTTGGCTGATGAAAATTTACCAACCTTTTCTCTTACTGGATTAGGTAATGCTTCCCAGATGAAATCCATTGCTATTTTGTTATTCTTCTTCAATTCCTTCTTGGTTGCAGTCTTTGCCCTTTTTGAACTATCATATCCTGTAACGAATGATAGCCAAATATAATGCCCATGTGCCTATAAAAATACTTTCGTCCTTATGCTCCACATCTCATACTTTAAACCATTCGGACCATTAAACAATGGTACTCCATTATCAGAATAATCCATGATCTCCTTCCAATGGTTAAAATGTTTCTTGAAGATACCTTCTCTTAAAACAATTGTTGGATTACTGAGAGGGGGGGTGAATCAATAATAGAGAAATTCAATCCTTTTTAACCACAATATGCAAGTGTTATATCAATGTAGCATTACCATCCAATAGTTGCAGAGTAAATAAACAATGAAAAAATGAGCAATCATATACATACATAGTACACCAGTGTTTTTACGTGGAAACCCAAAGCGGGAGAAAACCACATAATGTTTTTTCTTATATGTATTTAAGAATTACATTCGTTGGAAGCACCAACTTCCTTTTTTTTCCAGCTGCAACTGGAAGGAGGATCCAACCCCCTAATTTCTCAGGCTACAACCTGAGGGAACCTCCAACTCCCCAATTCCCTGACTACAACCAGAAGGAGGCTACAACCCCCTATGTTCTTTGGATACAACCGGAAGGTGGCTACAACCACCTATCCTTGCCCCGTCCAACCGCTCTGACGTAAAAGTAGAATGATGGAACCACTGTCACACTATCACTGTGAGATATATTGTTGTAAACCTGTATCAATCAACCTGCATCAAACAACCTGTACCAATAACCTGAACCATGCATCAACTTGTACCTCAACATGTAATCAACATGTACCATAAACAAATGCATAAACCATGCACCAAACTATACCAAACAACCTGTAATGAATCTATACCATAAACAAGTACATTAACCATGAACCAACCTGCACCTTAATCTGTACCATGAAAAAGTGCATCAACCATGCACCAAACCTGTACAAATATCATGTCACAACAACCTATCCAAAAAACCTATCACAACAACCTATCTCATTAATTTTATCAACCAAATCATATCTACTCACCAATATCAATCACCAAGACAACTCTCAAATATGTGCATCAACCAAGCATAACATGACAACTCATAATCATCACCAATATCAATGTGTTCTTCTAATAATATACCAATACAAGTATGCTACATCATCCATAAACCATGTGTCAACAATACTATTAACAAGTGCCTCCAACCATCTACCAAGTATGTATCAATCATGTATCAACTACTCATCAACTATGACTCATCAAGATGTACCAACATCATCAACTATACACCTCATGTATGTGCCAAATCATCCACTACTTGTCTCAACCATGTACCCAACATGTGCCTCAACCAAAATCCCTCATCAATTTCATCATCCAAATATGATTTGTAACTCTATAATAGACTGAGTGTATAAGATCACATACCTGCAAACCTTCCTTAACTTTAACAACAAGAGACTAGCATTTTCATCAAACTTTACTTTAGTCTCACATGACTAATTTTCCATTAGTCAACAACCCTAACTTGAAATAATCATAACTATGTACCTGTAATGAATAAAGATCTAAAAATGGTACACAATGTTCTTCAATGTCTTTTATGCAATTCCTCTAGACTTCGGTACTTGGAACCTCTCAGAAAAGGAGTTATAGCAAAAATGTCATACCTTGTTGAATTGTGTCTTATTCTAGAGAGAGAACTTGTAGAGTGTGCACCGCATGGAATATTTGTTTTATGGATCTGAAAATTGTACAAAGAATACTAAAGATGTTACTCTAACCAATACATATGGTATTAGTGAATTTGGATCTTTTATGAAGAAGTTACGACTTTTTTACCCGAAACATATGTTTTAGACTAGTTTCAGGACTAGACACAAACCCTATTTTCCATGGCATGTAACTCTAAAAATACAACGACTCACAAGTTGAAATTTGTATCACAGCTACCTGGATATGTTTCCTCAATGACCTCCCAATTTCACAGTCTGAATCATTTTAGAAAAAAAAAATATTGTGAAAATGGTGAGATGACCTGCAAATAACATACCTTAGAAAATATCATCAAAAGAATTTATCCTCCCTTGAATTTTGGCCTTCTTTACTTCACCTTCCCTCTAAAATTCGGCTTAGATATCCTTTGTTTACCTCAATAATTTGTAGATATTCAATATGTTCAAGTGTGTTTAAAATGAGAGAGCCTTTCCTCTTATTTATACTTTCATGTAGCTTCCTCAAGGGGTTACCTTTTAACCATCTTAACCCACTTTCCTTATTTTAGGGTTAACCCACTTCTAACCACTTGTAACTTAGTAATTTCTCCATTAAATTTATTATTTAATTTGTTTTTTATTCACTTTGACTTATAGTACACTCATCACTTCACTTTATTATTTACCTTCTAAAATATCTTAAACCACTTTGACTACTTTGACCTTTTAGGGCTTCTAGATGACTCATGAGGGTTCTCCAACTTCACATGGTCATAACTCTCTAACCGTGAGGATTTATGTGACGTTTCACATACCAATGGAAATGGAATGACATGTAATATACATATAGAATATTCGTACCTGCAAATATATCAAAACTCATACCATTATCCATCAAACAAACTTGGGTCCATTACCCAAACCTTTCTCCAACTTCATATGTCCATAAATCTCTAACTGTGAGGAGTTATGTGATGTTCCACATACCATCAGAAATGGAATGAAATATACTATCCATATGGAATAGTCTTACATGAAAATATATCAAAACCCATACCATTATCCATAAAACAAAATTGGGTCCATTACCCAAACCTTTATGCTACCGGAATTCACTACCTGACTTCCTTCAAGTGTTGACATCAATAACAACCAATACAATTAATCAACACATGTGGCACTGAATAATACTTCATCCTTATTTTTTTTCTTTGGGACTTTTTATTCTTTAGAATCCTTTTGTGTGGATTTTGTCTTCTCTCTCTTCTTCATGTCTAGGATGCATATGTTTTTCGGTCTTCTTTTTGTAGTTGCAACCAATCTTCCTGAACCTTATTCTTTGATTTGGCATCTTCGTGAATCAAACGTGAGAGTGTATCCTTGATCACACATTTTACTAACACTGCGGAGATTATGCTTCAAGTCTTCAACCAATAGGACATTCTTTGCTTCCAAGCTCTACTACACCTTTTCCAAGTATTTTGGTTGATGAATAATCTCCAAATGCAACATTGCCACCCTTTCTCTTCAAGATGATGAATTTGTCTTGATCCCTGGTCATGTGTGAACTAGAACATCCATTGTCTATGAAACATTCATCTTCTTATTTACATTCTTCAACGGTCAATGTTGTTCGACAATATTCATTGTTTGGGATCTCTTTCCTTCTCCATACTGCGGTTGACATAGGGATATTAGGCATCGGAGCATATTCATTCATATATCTGCAATATCATGCTTTGTGACCAAGATAATTACATTTGTATCATACAATATTTTTGTCCATCAATGGGGAAAATGAATTGTAAATTCTGTTGACAAATCCACAATTGTTTCCATATCTTCTATTTACACCATTCATGATTCTTGCATAGTTGTTCCTTTCATTGATTATGCAATTAATTGCCTTATGTCCAAAATTTTTGGAAGTATAACAATGACCAAGAAAGAAATTTTGATACCTAGGAGTAAGTGACCTTATTTTTTATGCAGTCCATATGGGTTCATGATCTACTCTTCTATAGTTTCCTTCAAACTGATTGAAGCTTCTTTGATTCCTGAAGGTAGGAGGTCTTCTTGGATATTCATCTCTTTTGTAATCACTCATTTTTTCTGGTATCTCGGTCCACTTCTCATCAAATGTCTATGTAGAGATATCTTCAACCTTCTTGTTGGTATTTGCATCTTCTTTGTATGAAGTTTCACCTATACATCCAAGATGTGTTAAGTATTTTGGCACTTGAGAGTTTCTTAAGCTCTTCCTCAATGAGACAACTTATTGTTCAAGTTTCTCACAATCTTCTTCTTTCTTCATCATTTGGACATTCCTTACTTATTTTATTCTTCTTGCTTCTTCGAGTAGAGTCTTCAAGGAAATGGTTTCTTCTCTTAGTTTCTCAATGTCTTCTAATTGTTTCTTAAGCTTTCAATTGTTTTTTCACAACTACCCAATTCACTTCTTATTTTTCTATGCATGTTATTGAGCTTGTTATTTTCAATCTCAACATGCTTCATTTTTTTAAGATTCTCATCTTCTTGTTGAATCATTTATGCTTCATGATTTTCTTCTTATTCATTGGAATTTTCTTCTTCAGTATCATCTCTTTCAATCCTTGGATAAGGATATTCAAAATTCAACATGTCCTACTCCTTCAAAATTAAAGAAAAAGAACTCACTTCTATTGGCTTCTTTGAAATCTGAGATGTTGTAATTTGCTTCAACTTCGTCTTCTTCTTCTACTTATTCCTTTACATAAAGGTCTTGTAGCTTGTCCCAAAGATCTTTTGTTGATGCACATGATCCCACCTTGGATTTCACTGAATCTGTAAATCCATCCAATATGGTATCTATTGCCAATTTGTTGTTCCTTCTTGCTTCCTTATGAGATGTAGTTTTTGGTTTCTTCAAAGCCTTGTAGCCTGAAGCAATTGAGAACCAAACATATGCCCCAAGAGATTTCAAGTAATTTTCCATTATATTACTCCAGTATTCAAAATTGTTTCCATCAAATGGTGGAATCCCATTTGGAATGTTGTCTTCCATTTCTACTTAAGAGCTTCCTTTCAGTGGTTAAACTGTACTGAAGGTAACCCGCTTTGATACCAATTGATGATACTGAGAGGGGGGTGAATCAACATCAAGTACAATTTATTTATTTTTTCAACTTATACTTCAACCAAATTATATATTCAATTATATAAAATGATCAATGAACAATAGTAGAAGAGTTACACCAATAAACCACAATACACCATGCACAATATATGTGAAATAATCAATAGTTATTGTTCAAGGGAAGTAATGACTTCCAAAGGTAGCTACAACTTCCAAAAATAAAGGGAGGGATAAACCTCCAAAAGGAAGATACAATCCTCCAATATCAAGAGAGGGTTGACCTCTCCATCCTTTCCCCTTCCTTCCACACAAGAATATATGAGAGATAATAAAAATTTACATTAAATTATCACCACCAACCAACCATCACATAGAACCTGATAATGCTTCCTAAGACTTCTTCAACTTCTTCAATTATTCACTTCTTGGAATACTTTGATCCTGTAGATAATATTACTCAATGTATTCTCTAAAACTCCTCCAAGTTTCACTCCTTGAATCCTCCCATAAAATGAGTTATAGAGAAAATGGTAGACCTTATTCAATTTTGGTTTATTCAGGAGAGTGAACTTATACAACATTCCCCACACTCAATATTTAACATTAGATTTTGAAATTTGTACACAGGAAACTTCAACCCATACAATTTCCAATGAAATTGGTCTCACTTCATTTGGATTTTTTATGAAGACGTTATGACTGTTTTACCTGGAACACTTGTTTATGACTTAGAAGTTTAGAACACATCACCAAAAGACTTCATCCTCCCTTGAAATTCGGCCTTCTTTACTTCAGATTTCCTCTGAAATTTGACTTATATATCTTTGTTCATTAACAAACTTGTGTGTGTTGAAAAATGAATGTATAATGAGATGTATTTATACCCTTTGTCACTTCCTTTTAACATTAGGGACGCCATGTAGTTTTTGCTTCAATTCAAATTGTCATCTTCAAAAATTCATTTCTCCTCAATCATGAGGATCCACGTGATGTGCCACATACCACCAAAAGTGGCATGAATTATACTATCCATCCATAGGTGTTGTATCTTTATGTGTAATTTCCTTCATGTTTATCTACTTCGATCAACTGTGAAGTCCAAAATCCAATGGCTAGGGTTTACATCAATGACAAGAACCAATCTTCCAACAATTTTAGACGAATAGATTCTAAAATTTATAGTTTTTTTATTACATATGGCTTTAAAATGTATATTTTTTTTACTAAATATTTAAAAATAGTATTATTTAACTACAATTATTTTCTATGTATTGAAGTAAAGGTAAAAAATGTGTTAAAAATTATATTTTTCACTATATTTAAAAAGTATGGAACCATAAATTAATTAAGGAGACACAATTATATGAAAAATCTTAATTTCAAAAAAGTAAATGGTATATAACATTTTTAACATTGAAAGAAATATGAAAACATGATTAAAAACACCGTTGAAAAAAATTAGAAAAAATTGAAAATAGTTGAAAAAATAAGCATTAAAAAAAATAATGTGGATACATTATGGATAAAAAGATTTAAAATATAAATAAAAAAACCTAAAAATGGAGGGGGCGGGGGGGAGGGGGGTGCTA
>ML807015.1:0-14763 GCA_009831015.1 Picea engelmannii | reverse complement strand
CCCAAATAAAAAATCTATAGAGTTCTCGTTAAGTTGGTAACTCTGTTATTTTTGGGCATTTATTTTTTACATCAATTTTTCGAGAAAGTAACTTTCACATACAATCTCTATTTGGTGTGCATAGTAACTCGTTGGAAATTTCTAACTAAGGAAAAAAAATAAAATGGTTTGTCTTGGATTTTCCATAGATAAATCCAAGCTGGGATCACTTGTCTAAAAATCTCATTAAGGGCCTCAAAATGGACCTATAAGTTTAAGACCCGGAAAATCTTAGAAAATCATAACAAAATTGCCTAGATGGAGAACCATGTTGAATCAATGGAAGAGGTGGGTTTCCACCGATATCCACTTGTATCAATCCTCCACTATTAGGAAGCAATGGCCTCCATTGCGTTAAGTTCCTGTAGTATATGGGGAAACTTCTGCTGAATCTAAATCCTGGTGAGCCATTTGTCTTACCAAAGAAGTTGTCCTACTTTGACAACCCGATAGAGTTGCATGTTCTATTGGCTAGTGCCCTTTGTCTTGGTGTTCATAATGCAATCCACTGTAGCTTGCTCAAGGAAGTCAATATTGATTTTTATAAGAGCCAATTGCTCAACCACCTCTGAGGTGTCCAACAAAGGTGAGAAATATGGTCGAAGTAACTCCACATTAAATACTGGGTCTAAGCCAAGGAAAGGAGGAATACTCAATTCAAAAGTGTTTCCACCCACAACCTTTGTGATGGTTTAAGGCCCATATCAGAGTGGTCTGAGCTTCCTGTGGGGAATTGTGAGGTGATAATTTTATAAATGCAACCAGACCTTGTCACCAACCTGAAACTTGCGTGGAACCCTATTGATGGAGGTGTTAGATCTGTTAAACAAATTTGGTTGTTATTTCTACTTCGACTTAAGTGTGGGAGGAATATACTACTGAAGATGGAACAAGAAGAGATACATTAATGGGGGCCAATGGATGGAGCCCCAAGAATACCTAAAAGGGGTTGTGGGCAATAGAGATTTGGAGGGCTTTACTATAACTATGTTGAACATATGGAAGACTCACATCCCATGTACGTGGATGCTTGGAATTGTACATGCACATAATATGCACAATCATCCCGTTGACCACTTTTGTTTGCTCATTTTTTTTGTGGTGAAAGGTAGTCAATTTGGTCAACTTGGTGTCCATTAGAGACCATATAATGGACCAAAAAGTACTAAGGAACCTGTAACGTTCCCCAGCCTAGTTGAGGTCCATTACAAATTTCCTCTCTTTTCTTTCTTTCTTGACTTACACATTTCCCCAAGTTGATTTTACTCAACCCCCATGCTCCCAATAACTATGGGATGTGAATTTTCACATCCACTCTCTTACATGCATTCAATGATTGGGTTCTTCTATACTAAAGAAAAAAATATAATTTTAATACACAATGATAATAAAATTCAGGAATGTGGATCGAATTAATAGACATGGTTAATTATCCCTTGGACCCCTCTATTCAACATTATCTTAGACCCTCCCCTCTCTTATGGATTAATTCATCCCCAATCTCTGTCCATATCTCCCACCAGATGGCATCACATTTTACTCGATGTACACTACGCGCACACACACACACACACACACACACACACACACACACACACAATTGTTCGATGTCCTCAATGTCCATTATGCTGAAACACACACAAAAAATTGTTCGATGTCCTTAATATACACGATGCCGACACACACACACACACACACACACATATGCAAATTTACATCACAATACTTTAAGAAGTAAAATTATGCAATTTTACAACTCCAACAACAGTTCCAACCAAAATATCCTATTCCTCTCAACTCACTGACCCAAGGAATGTACCCCCTTAATTTTTTTTATTCCATCGAGCTGTACCATTTGTTTTTAAAGTCCCCCAAGGCAGGTTGGTTAGGACTATGAGATGAGGTTCTAGAACTCTAGCTGCTCAAAATGGAGTCTTGCATTCTTATATTTTGTTTTCTTCAAAATTGTCAAAAATTTGTGAGTATTCCTCCCACATGATTTGTTCATGCTTCCATGTGGTGTCTTCAAGATCATAGAAATTCCATTGAACATTTACCATCCCTATGGACTTATCCCTAATCACTTTGAATTTCTGGTCCATGATGTGTATTGGTTACACTCAAAAATCCCCTTCGTGTTCCACCTGGATCACGGTCCAATCAATTATGTGGTTAGGGTCAGACACATATTTCTTTAATAACAACACATGAAATACATTATGCACTCTCATGGATGTAGACAATTCTATCATGTATGAAATTGGCCTTATCTTTTCTAATATCTAAAAAGCTCCACAATATCTTATTTCCAACTTTGGGAAGCTTCCTAACCTTAGAAAACTTCTATTCAGTTTCAATTTTAAAAATACATGTTCACCCACTTTAAAATCTCTGAAAACTCTGTTCTCATCTTCATAACTTTTGTGCCTATCATGGGTAGCCTTTAAATTATATTTGATATTTGTCATTTTGTCTTCCATTTCCTTTAACAATTCTGGCCCAATAACTACTATGTATGTTGGATTATCCCAACTTATTGGTGTGTTACACTTCTTGCCAGAAAATGCTTCAAACATGCTCATTTTTAATGAGACTTGATATCCATTATTGTAATAAAATTCAATTAAATGAATATAATCCTCCCACTTTTATGGTTTTTCCATCACATACATTCTCAGCATGTCCTCAATTATTCTATTAGTCCTCTCTATTTTCCCATATGACTCTGGGTGATACATTGTATTGAGATTTAGATTTGTCGCAAAGCCTTTGAATGAACCTTTCCAAAATTTGGATGCAAACTTTCAGTCCCTGTCTCAAACTATTGCCTTAGGTACCCCATGTAGCTTGAAATTTTTTTTCATGTAGATTTCTACACTATTTTCTTCCTTGTGCGTAGTCTTCACTAGAACAAAATGTGTTGTCTTAGTTAATTTATCCACCACCACCATGATGGAATCATGCTGCTTCATTGTTCTGGGTAGATTTGTAATAAAATAAACTGTAACTACTTCCCACTTCCATTATGGAATGGGTAACGGATTTAATAACCCAAATGGATGTCTATGCTCTGTCTTCACCTTCTAGTGTTCTAGACATATGGCTATGTAATTAGCCACTTCTTTCTTCATTTCTGGCCAAAAGTATTGGCTTCTTATAACTGCAATTGATTTTTGATATCTTGGGTGCCCAACATATGACACATTATGTATTTCCCTCATCAATTTATTTCTCATCTCACTAGAATTTGACACATATACCTTTCCTCTATACATGATAATTCCATCCTCTTTCATCTCATAATATTTAAATTTCTATTGTAAATTGTCTTGCTGTAATGTTTCTTTTATTTTTAGATATTGTTGATCTGAATTTGCAACCCCTAAAATTATATCTTTTAAATATGTGTTATACATGCTAATGGATGCAATATGCACCTCATGTTCTCTCCTGTTGAGTGCATCAGCCACTTGATTCTCTTTCCCCTTGATGTGTTTAATTTCAAAGTCATATTTGCTAAGGAATTCGAGCCACCCAGTTTGTCTACAATTTAATGTGGATTGTCCAAAAAAATGTTTCATACCACAATGGTGTGTACTTAGCTCAAATTTCCTCCCCATGAGGTAATGTCTCCACATTTACAACACATGAATAATGGCTTATAATTCCAAGTCATGTGTAGATTAATTCCTTACATGCTCTTTTAATTTTTTGGACTCATAGCATACCACATGATCTTTTTGTGTGAGGACTCCATCGATCCTTTCCTTGTATGCATCAATGCACACAATGAAATATTCATCTAGATTTTCAATATTCAATATTGGTGCATTAGTCAATATGTATTTTTGTTGTTGAAATCTCTCTTCACACTTGGATGCCCATTCAAATTTCACTCACTTCTTTTGCAAATAAGTGATTGGGCTTACAATTTTTTAGAATACTTTTATGAATCTTCAGTAATACCTTGCAAGACCCATGAATGATCTGAACTCTATGACATTTCTTGGCACCGATCATCCTCTAATGGCCTCTATCTTCTCAGGAACAATTTTTTTCCCCTCTGCTGAAATAATATGCCCCAAGTAGTGAACCTTCTTTTGATAAAATATTCACGTACTTATCTTGGCATACAACTTGTGTTCTCTTAAAACTTGCAACACCATTCTTAAATACTACTCATGTTCCTCTTCTATCTTCAAATAGATGAGTATATTGTCTAGGAACACAATTACAAACTTGTACAGGTACTCCTTCAGTACTCCATTCATGAGACATATGAAAAATGTCAGTGCATTTTATAGCCCAAATGGCACTATAGTAAATTCATAATGCCCATATCTTGTTTTGAATGTTGTCCTATGGATTTCTTCTTCCTTTATCATCACTTGATGATAACCTAATCTCAACTCAATCTTGGAAAATATTTTTGCACCTTTTAGTTGATCAAATAAGTCATCAATCTTTGGCAAATGATATTTGTTCATTATGGTAACCTTATTCAACTGTTTGAAATAAATACACATCCTTAAGGTTCCATATTTATTCTTCACAAAAATAACTGGGGCACTCCAAGGTGACACACTTGGGTGTATATACCCCTTCCTAAAAAATTCTTCAAGCTACACTTGCAACTTCTTCAATTATGGTGTTCCCATTCTGTAAGGTTTCTTAGACACTAGAGAATCTCTTGAAACCAAATCAATAGATAAATCAATGTCGCTCTTTGGTGGAAATCATGGGATCTCCCCCAAAACATATTCAAAATACCTCAAGACTAGATGGTCTTCAATTCTTTCCACTTTATCTCTGGCTACCTCTTCCATATGGGTTGCAAAAATCTCACATCCCTTCCTGAAACTCTTTTTCAACTGCATAGCTCAAATTTCTCTAATAGCTACAATTCTTAGAATGCCTTGAACCTTACCTTCCTTCCCTTCTTCATCAAGACATGTGATTGTCTTTTTGTATCAGTCTATGATAGCATGGTGTTTTTCCAACCAATCCATGCCAATTAGAAAAGCATATGAACCCAATGGTATGATGTTCACATCTACCTTCATGTTGAGTCCATTCATGTCTATTGGAAAATATTTAACTAGTTCATTGGTTTTTCTTATAGCTCCTATGGATAACTGAACTAACCAATATTTCTTATGCTTACTCCTTTTTCAAGTGAAATCTTCTACAATGTTGTATTTTATTTAACTATGGCTAACTACAGAATCAATTAAAATTGCTATGGGTTGGTTATCAATCTTACCTTCAGGCTTCCACTTCAATCATGAGGGATTGATATTGTGCTTGATTATTGTCTAAGGCTGCATAAATCCTTGGCATGTTTCCTCCCATGTCTTCAATTGTTTCAACCACCTGAATGTTGTGGACGGTCCTCACTCTTTCTCCTTTATGAGGGAAGTCCCTATATAAGTGATTTCCCTCACATCCCCAACATTATATAGGCTGATGTCTTGGTGTTTTTCCAAATGGATCTGTATTATTATGCTCATTTTGGGTTGATTGACCTCATTAATTTGCTTGGGAGTTTTTATTGAAAAGGGGTGGCTTAAAACTTTTATGTCTTTTATCATTTTTACCCTTCATCTTGTCGTTCCAAGATTTTTGGAAAAATGGTCTTCCTCTGCTATGCTCATAAAGATGATTTTCTCTACTTATGGATTCCTCTAAAATTATAGGGTTATCATATTATATCTTGTCACTATAGAAATAAGGTAGCCCACTCAGAAATTTTTTTATTTTTACCTTCTCATCCTTTATGAAGTCAACATACTTAAACAATTCAAAGAAACTCTTCTCATATTCATCCATTTCCATGCTTCCCAATTTGAGTTCAAAAAAATATTTCATATTCCTTTCATAGTAATGCTTGGACAAATATTTCTCTTAGAAATATCCTTTGAATTGGCTCCATGAGATCCTCTTCTCATCAAGGTTCTTGGCTTGCTTAAGTTGATCACACCACATGGATACATTTCCTTGCAAGTGGTAGGTTGTGACTATATCTTCTACCATTGAGGGGTAATCTTGCAGCTATAAATATTTCTTCATTTCCAACAGCTAGGCTTCGACCTCTTCTCCTTTCCTATGCTCACCATTGAAAGTTGGTGGCTTGATTTTCTTTAGTTCAACTTGCAATATGTCTACCTCATGTCTTATTCTTTTCCTCTTGACATAAGACACACTTGGGACACTCCCCGTCACTAGACTTCCATGATTTATTCTAGTGGATTGCCTTGGAGAATGATGGCACCTACTCATGATTCTTCACTGCTTGTCATTCCTGTGATCATCCCTTATGCTTTGGGATATGTATGTAGTCACTTATCTAGAACTAGTTGCTTTCTTGGTTCTAGAGTATTTGTTAAATTTCCTATGCAACATATTCAGACTATGAAGTATATCTTCCTGAGCCTTCATAATCCTTTCATTATCTTCCCTATATCTTTTCATTTCTCTATGCATACTTCTCATAGTTATAGGCTTCTTCTTGCCTCTTCTTCCATTAGACTTTGTCTTAGAATTTTCCATTCTAACATGCAGACCTATGACCTCCTCCTCATGGTCGTAATATCCTTGATCATATTCTGTAACTCCAGTCCTCATATAAGAACCAAATTTATTTTCTGCGTACCTCTAATTCTACAAGAAATGTGCATGTAATAATTATTGTTAGCACATGCATAAAAAAATTCATAAACTAGATTACATGCTTTTATTCATCTCAATTTATGAAGAATACAATGCACTAAATCAATCTGATTCCTTATACACATTATTCTCTGAAACAATTCTCCAATGACTGTACTCATGCCTCACTTCGAGTTCACTCTGAGCTACAATTTCCACTCACTGCTCTATTTTTTCTGTTGTAGAAATTACTTTATGACTTTCTGAGAAAATTGTAGTGCCCAATTAAAAATTCTGGGTGGACATGTGTCGTATCCTCCTCGATACCTTTCCAACAACTATTATTTTGCTCAAATCTGAGATCTAAGTTGAAATGTATGGTCTGGATAAGTTTAGACTATTTTCCCATTTTATCCCTGTATACTACATGTGTCTTCTTTCTCTTTCTACACATTTTTAGGTACCCATATCCCAAATATGGCTCCATGGATATCTTTTGTAGTTGATACATTTTCCATAGACTACTTATGTGCCCCAAACAAAATTCTAATCAAGGCATTATTCTCTCTAGAAATAAACTGGTGCCAAAATTTTACCTTAATCATTTCAATTATAACTTTCTCATACGAGCTCTACTTTGCACTTGAAGTAGATCGTCGGAAATATATCTCCAAGTTATTTTATTTAAGTTGCAAAGACAATATCTCCCATCATTTAGGGTATCAAAATCACCTTGCAAGTTTAATACCTTTAAAAAAAATGAAAATTTCATAGAAAATTGATTGTTTTAGTATTATAAAAAGTTTTTAATATGATCTGTTGATCTCAAAATAGGGGGAAATATCAGTCATTGATATGAAATCTATCGGAGATTGATCGAAATTTCCTTTTGGGTGCATGCAACAACCTACTAAAATTTATGACCCGACCATCAACCACTAACCCCTTCCTTTGGAAACCGACTTGCAAGACATCACTAAACCAGGTGACCCGACCATTGGCCATTGAACATCAACAATTTTCTCTAGGAAAAATGAAACACTTTACCAATTTGGTTGATATGATCATTGACCATTTATGTTAGCATACGGAAACACTTCGCCCATATTATCAACCCGATAATCGACCATCGACCATTTCTTGATTGATGTGGAAACTACATTGAAGTGGCCTAACACGTGGATCATGACGTGGAATGACACATCATCCTAAGGTATAAACTTGGATAACATGGAATGACACATGGATGTTGATGTGGTATGACATATCATCCTCCTCTTTTCTTCATCTACGATCAACAATTTCCCTTGGGTGACCCAAACACCTTGTTGAATTGGTTGAACCAATCATCGACCATTCGGGATCGACAACCCCTCTTGACGAGAAAACACCTCTCTAAAATGGCTGACCCAACCATCGTCCATTGAATATTTCTATTACTGAACCAACCACTTTTTCCATTCGACCAATCCAATAATCGACCATTGACCCTCAAAGTTATTTTTTGGTGATTTAACTTATTCACTAATTTTTACTGACTATCGATACTTAGTAAATTTTCAACCAAAAACAAAATGAATCTAGGTTGTTGATCTCCAAGAAAAGATGATCATGATCGTCAATTGGTTCCCTTTTTACAACCTTTGAAAACTAATATAAACCTTCGATCTACTCCACTTCACAAACCTTCGAAAATGAATCCTCACCGACGATCTGTTAGACCTTGCCAAACTCTAAAAACTTTACAAGTTTTAAAATATATTCACGATGAATTTGGGTCATTGATCTAGAAATCAAACGCGATCTTAACCGTGATTAATCAAACTTCCCCCAACTCTACATCGGTGATTAAAACATGAAATTCAATATTCCAAGTTTAATTTTAACTTTGCAACTCTGCTAATTGTCACCATTGATCACCACTGAGAGGGTTCTAAGGCAATTTCAAACTAAATGGTTTATAGATTTTGGGATTTCACTTCGAAATTCATTATTTTCTCCAAATCCTTCACATAACAAGTTTGTATGATACATATTATTTTCGAAATGAAATGAAATAAGATATATTACAATGAAATACACATAAAAAATGCCAGAAACAAAGAAAGAAAACAATACATGATTTCTATGAATGAAAGTAATGTACAAAGACTGTAAAAATATAGAGTGCAAGACTCACTAGAATGGTGGCAACTTTATCTCTGAGAAGAGATGTGAAGACTATGCTCATTCACAAGAAGATGATTACAATGAGGCTCTGAAGGCATTTTTATGATAAACATGAATGCCAAAACCCTAGACATAAAAAAACCTAACCCTAGGAGATGAAGCGCCAAAAGTCATGTGGGCCCCATTAGGGTAAGTTAGTACAATAACTTCCTGGGGTCGTAACTTTTGCATACAATCTCCATTTTAGGTGTGTGATAGTCCGTTGGAAAGATCTTTTCAAGTAATATGCATTATTCCATCAAAATCTTACTTCGTCTATAATTTGACTGTGGAAAGAAAATAAAAAACTGTTTAGAGCCCCAAAACAGCCCTAGAAGTACAAAAATATTACCTAAGCCACTTGGAATAGGTGGGCGGCCACAAATATCCACCTGGATGCTATGTAGGGCTTCATGATAGCCCCATAAGCGTAGAACCCACAATTACAAATACATTTCCCCATTACAGAAAAACATGTTGAACTAAAAACTATCCAGATGAGCCACTTGGAATTTGGAACAGGTGGGTGGCCACCAATATCCACCTGGATCAATCCTCCCCCCTTAGGAAGCAATGGTCTCCATTGCGTTGAGTGCCCAGGTAAGAGGGGAAATATTTTTCAGAATTTGAATCTTGGTGAGTTGCATGCCTTGTTGGAGAAGTTTCGTTGCTTGGTCTATGGAAGGCTGTCACGAACCAGTTGTTGGTGTGGTTGAATCTGCTCCACCAACCTATTGTCTCTAGGCTTGATGGGGCATTGCGTAGGAACCATTGTAGATGAAGAGAAAATATCTACTTTCTCTTCTGCAATATGATTCTGTTGGATAGAAGGTGCTAAGGATGCAATGGTTGTAGTGGCCTTCTGTGCATCCTTTGAACAGACTGTGAAGAGGATGAATTTTGCAGTATGATATATTACCTTGCGGCACTATTTTGGTGGAATAGTAATCATAACTACCTTTGTTATCCTATAGAGATGACCACCCAGAGTAATAATGACACTACGAGGTTGAGACTTATAAACAACATGACATTTCCACATATACAGTTGGCCCAAAAAAACATCACAGGCATTAAGAGGGGAAACATCACACACTACCTCATCCCTAGAGGGTTGGATGCCATAGGACATGCAACACTACTGGATGAAACTGAGATCTCGCCCCTGGTGAAGCCACCCTATGTTGTATGGTTGTGGGTGTGGTGTTTTCAACAAGCCCAATTGTTTGGCGACCTCAATTGAGATGAGTTTCCTCTAGCTACCATTATCAACAATGAAATGCAACAACGTTCCCTTCATCCACATCTATGAATGGAAGAGGCGCTCCCCATATTCAGTATCTATTGGTTCTTCTTGTTGAACATCACACACTACCTCATCCTTGAAGGGTTCGATGCCATAGGACAGGCGACACTACTGGCTGACACAAAGATCTTGCCCCTGGTGAAGAAACATTATGTTGTATGGTTGTCGGTGTGGTTTTTTCAACAACCCCAACTATTTGATGACCCCAGCTGAGATGAGTTTCTTCTAGCTACCATTATCAAAAATGAAATGCAATGATGTCCCCTTCATCCACATCTGTGAATGGAAGAGGTGCTCCCCATCTTTAAGATCTACTAGTTCTTTTGGTTGAATTGTTGTGGTCACGATAGTAGTAGTGGGGTCTGCATCGATGATATGTCTATTTTCAATATTTTCTAGATCATATTCTAAATTAGGGTTTGGCTCCTTGTCTTTGACCTTGGTCACCAATGACTGCTTCGAACGATATTCATCGGTGTTGTGCCAAGGAATTTTGTGGAAGTCACACCACTTCCTAGTGTCATTCTTCATCTTTCCTTTACCCTTCTTGTCCCGTGTCTTCAACTGGTTATCTAGAGGATGTTGGTTAGGGTCGTCTTTACCATGCTTTGGTTGTTGCGGATTTGTAGACCCGAACTCTCATTTTTTTTGGTGCCTAAATTTCTGCTCGATTTTGATAGCATGTCGATAGGAAACTCCCAATGATGTGATGTTTAGGAAATCCATTTCAGTTTAGATGTACCTATGCAGAGCCCCACGATATTTCAGAACCAGATGTCACTCAGAGTCTTTGTTACCCAACTTGGTGCGTAAGGTATGGAAAGTATTTGTGAACTCCAACATTGTTTGTCTATTCTTTTTCCATAGTGTGGTCCATCTCATGTACTGGTATTCATAGTTATCAACAAGGTAGTATTGTTCTTTGACCGCATCCACAAAAAAATACCAAGTGGGCTCAACCCTATATATTCCAGATTCCTCTGTGGAAAGTTTCTCCTAGTAAGTTTCCCACCAATGTTTGACATGGGGGAGAGCCTTGAGGAGTGTGAAGGTTCCTCCAAAGTGACTACTCGATGAATATGTGCATGTTTCTATGGGAAGGCATTGAAGGATGTGGGAAACATTCTCCATCATTTTGTCCCTATGTCGCGTGAGATATTTCTCAAGAAACATGTTAATAGAATCTTATACTCCAACATTTTTATTTTCTTCCGCCATAGAGGGTTTATTGTGCGTGTAAGAGTGATTGTCCTCAAAATAGATAAGCTCAAGATCCAACTTTCTATACTCAGACCTTGTCGGGGACATGCACTGAAAAATGATCAAGAGCAACTTGCTCTGATACCATTGATCCAGATTATTTTCGGAACGAAATGAAAGTAGAGATATTACAATGAAATACACATAAAAATTGCCATAAAAAGAGAAATACAACAATACATGATTTCTATTAATGAAAGAAATGTACAGAGACTGTAAAAATATAGAGTGTAAGACTTGCTAGAATGGTGCCAGCTTTATCTCTGAGAATATATGTGATGGCTATGCTCATTCACAATAATATGATTACAATGAGGCTCTGAAGGCATTTTTATGATAAACATGAATGCCAAAACCCTAGACATCCAAAAACCTAACCCTAGGAGATGAAGCGCCAAAAATCATGTGGGCCCCATTGGGGTAAGTTAGTACATTAACTTCCTGTGGTCATAAATTTTGCATACAATCTTTGTTTTAGGTGTGTGATAGCTAGTTGGAAAGGTATTTTTGAGGAATACACATTATTACATCAAAATCTAACTTCATCTATAGTATGACTGTGGCAAGCCAAGAAAACACTATTTAGAGCCCCAAAACAACCCTGGAAGTACAGAAAGATGTACTGACATGAAAATTTCCAAATTAATATAGTTGGAATAGGTGGGTGGTGATCCATATGGATGTCGGTGGCCTCCCACCTATTCCAATTGGCTCATTTTGGCAATTTTTTCCTAGTTTTCAGGTCCTCGACTTCCAGATCCGTTTTGAGGCCCTCAACAAAGTTTTTAGGGATCACCACAGTCAAACTAACGATAGATTCATAGTCTCATGGAAAAATGTGTAGTCCTCATATAGACCTTTCTAACGGGATATCTTTCACCTAAAATGGAGATCGTATGCAAAAGTTACGACCCTGGGAAGTTGATGTAATAAGTTACCCCAACAAGACCCACATGACTTTTGGAGCTTCATCTCCTAGGGTTAGGGTTTTGGAATTCATGTTTATTGTAAAAAGGAATGGAGAGCCTCATTGTAACCATCTTCACGAATGAGCGCAACCATCACATCTCTTCTCGAAGATAAGCTGCCACCATTCTAGCAAACTTGTTTTCAGTCTACATTTTATAGTTTTATCATATTTCCTTATTGAATAGAAACTCGTTTTACTATATCTTTGTTATCATTCAGGGTGATTTTGTTTTAAACATAATAATAATATGTATTCATTTCATTTTTCTCATAAAATCTGGATCAGTGGTATCAGAGCGGTTTGCTCATCATTCTTAATGCATGTCCCCGAAGAGGTCAAGGTACAAAGAATTGGGTCTCGAGCTTGTTTCTCTTGAGGAAAAAATCTCACTCACGCCCAAGCGACCTCTCATGGCGGGAGAAAATAAAGATGATGGGACATGATATCCTTTCAAAAAAATTCTTGAGGAAGCCCTCATGCAACAAAGGAATGAGATGATTGATAGTTTTGCACAAATCCTTCAGCGACTACCAACATGCGACGCATCTTCCTCGAGAGGAGTCGTCGCCCCCTTCAAGGTAAAAATCAACTTTGATATTCCTATATTTGAAGGTCAGATAAACACAGATATTGTAGAAAAATGGTTGAATCTACTATAAGGGTATTTTTTTTCCCATAACTTTTCGAATAGATAAAATATTACTTTTGTGCTCCTCAAAGCCATTCCCCATGTCAAATATTGGTGGGAAACTTTATGTGAGAAAAAGGAAATAGAGGAACCCTGATTATTTATAGTCATGGTCACCTGGGAGTCCTTCATGGATGTTATTAAGGAACAATACTACCCTGTCGGAAGCTATGACGACCTGTATACAAAATGGACCACACTGCGGCAGGAAAGAGACCGAAAAGTTCCAGAGTTCACAAATATCTTCCATACCTTGCACACAAATATGGGTATCAAAGATTCTGAGAGAAATCTCATGCTCAGGTATCGCAATGGTCTACATAGATACATATAAGAAGAAATTGAGTTTTTGGACATCTCATTCTTGGGCGTGACCTATCGATATGATGTCAAAATCAAGCAAAAGCTTAAAAAAATATGCGGAATTTTTTTCCTGGGAACCCCTCACAATAAAATAAGGGTAGCCCCAACCTAAAGAAAAAAGGATAGAGAAAATATGGATAGCCTCGGGACAACTTGGGTAATCCACAAGAAAATAAGGACACCGAAAAAATAAAGAAAGATACCGGGAGCTGGCGTGACTTCAATAAGAGCCCCTGGCATAACACTGTTGATTGCTGCTCAAAACAGTCATTGGTGGCTAAGGTGAAATCCTTTGAATAATATGTGGGTTCTGACTCTGAGTCATAACTAGAAATAGGGAGACAGATCATTAACATGGAACCCAGTGCCATCGTTGCGACCACCAAGATCCAACCCGATTAACCAGATGAGATTGAGGAAGGCGAACGCATATTTCATTCACATATGTGGGTGAAAGGTACCCCGTTGCACTTCATCGCTCATAAAGGTAGCTAGGAGAATCTCATATTAGCAGAGGTCGCCAAGCGTCTAGCCCTGCCAAAAATGTTGCACCAGCAACCCTACACCATTCGATGGCTTCGGCAAGGAAGTGATCTCTGCATTAGCCAACAGTGCCACATGTCGTACGACATCAAGTCCTTCAAAGATGAGGTAATGTGTGATGTTTCTCCTCTCAAAGTTTTTAATGTTATTTTGGGCCAACCTTATTTATGGAAACATCATGTTATATATAAGTCTAGGCCTCGCAGTGTTATTATTACTTTGAACAGAAAATTTTACAGGATACCTGAGGTAGTCCCACCTAGTGTTATTTCCTTGATCTCTACCAAGCAATGCAAGTAGGTCATCTATTAGACTAGGAATTTTTTTTTCTTTGTGATTCACTCTCAGAGTGAGTGAAAGATTGAATCCACATCTAGGGATTCCATGAAAAACCTCTCCACACAGCAGAAGCAAGTGGATAAGGCTATGGAAGAATACACAGATATCTTCGTCTCACTTACCAGGGTGCCTCTGCATTGTCAGGTCAAGCATCCCATTGAACTGACCCCCAGTGCACCACTTCCCATTGGGCCAGTTTAACATCTATCTCTATTATAAAATGAGGAGATCAAGCGATAGATCCAAGAACTGCTCCATAAGGGGAAAATCCATCCCAACTCATGTGGGATCCCAATCATGCTACTATAGAAGAAAGATGAGATCTGGAAACTCTGCATTGATTACTGGGCCCTCAATAAAATCACAGTCAGGAACTAGTACCCAATTCCTCGAATCGAT
>ML807014.1:239647-262668 GCA_009831015.1 Picea engelmannii | reverse complement strand
TGGGGGGGGGGGGCAAGGGGGATTAAGGGATGGGGGGAAGGGGGGGAGATTCTTGAGAGGCCTATGAGAAATGAGATGTCAGGTAGAGGATGAGGTGATTAAATCAGGGGGAGGGAGGGAGGGATGGGGAGGAGAGTCCTGGAAATTATGAAAAATTGAGAAAGGAGGATAAGAAGTGAGCATACCAGAGGACACCGCATATGGATCTAGTTGTGAGGCGTTTGGAATCACTATTGTTGGGGTCACTTCCACGAGGACTTTAGGATCTTGAGGAGTAGTCCCTGGAGGAGAGGTGTCCATTGGAGTCAACTGAACTGCTTCTGGATGATTGGGAGGGGATATTGAGTATTTATCCATATTGGATCATTATATTATTTTTCATATATCTCACTACTTTTTGGGTGGAAATTTTGGAGGAATCAACTTGCAGGGCCATTTCGGCTGCCGGTCCAAATTTGGAAATTTGGGTCCAAAAAATAGTAAGAAATCTTTCAGATCCATTTTGATGCATCAAACGACCTTTTAAAAAAAAAAACCTTAATATGAAAGGAATATTCTAAATTCTACATGTGGATACCCTTCCAACGATACAAACCGTTTTTCAATTAGAGTTCACATGAGAAAGTTATGCCTCCCACAAGTTGACCTACCATATTTATCACCATGGTGCGAGTGGATGCCACGTCAGCCTCCATTACTTAGAAACGTGGGGCTAGCCATGTAGTGTATTTTCTAAGAACATTCTATAAGGTCCAAAATCTTATCACAATTGAAGGTTGAGGAAGTCAAAAACCTATCCCTAGATGGCTATCAGGCTGTGTTAAATACCGTGCCACTAAGAGGAGAAGGGGTTCCATTATTTTTCATTGTATCTTGTTCCATAGCTAAGAAAAACATCTAAGAGTGGTATTCTATGAGCATATTAGAGGAGAATAGATTATGTAGCATCCATACATGCCACATGTCAAAGGAAACTCCACAAAGAGTGCTTATTTCTTTGTACTTACATCATTTATTTACTAGAGAAAAGAGCATAAGGAAACCTCACCTTCTAGCTGATTTTTCTCCCGTATTAGGTTTCCTAGTTCATATCTTGTGTTTATTTATGGATGGTGTGAATGTGTTTTACTGTTCTCTAATTTTTCTGCATTTAATATATTTTATTAGTAACTAAATATTCTGGAGATCTAAAGGAAATTAACCTTAATAGTAAATATTTTAATATTTTATTAGGTCTGTTGTGACGAACTGTTTCAGTGGAATATCCACGTAATTTTATGGATCAAGTATGTTTTTTTTTTTTTTTTAGTTAATTTAAGTTTTTTAACCCATTTTTTTTTTTTTTTTTTAGTTAATTTAAGTTTTTTAACCCATTTTTTCTTGGATTCCTGTTTTGAGAAGTCCACATCCAAATGAACATATGCATGGCATATCCTGCATATAAAGGGAATTCCTTCATAGTGTATGACCTAGGAGTATGCTTTCCCTTGGTGTTACAACATTATGGATTATAATAATCCTTCAGATAGATTTATTCCAACCATAATGCACGTCATATCCATGTACCCAGTTTCAACGAAGGAGAAGTTTTCTTCCAAATAGACTCCCAATGAGTTGCCAACAATTTTCAAGACATCATCAGTCCAAAATATTAATGGAAATCTTGGTAAACGTACCTAGATAGGGGTGATGTCTTATGTCTTCGAGTTGGCATTGAAGGAGGTTATCCATTTATTCAGAAAGAGGGCTTGGGCTCCATAGGACCAGCTTCTAGCAAGGAATCTGATGGAATATTATTCTGATCGAAAGTTCCATGCAAGCCATCCTTTTGACAAGACGAGGCTGACTGGGGTATATCTAAGCCAGGTGGAAAAACTGAAGGAGGTCCATTTTTTTAAACAGTCCATGAAAGGGCGTTTACTCGTGAACCTTCCTACCAGAGTTTTTTTCTCCATGTTGACCAAGTTTTTAACTTGCACATCTTCTCCTAGTGACAATGATAGGGTGCAATATTTCCTTTTTATACATTTTTTGTTCCATGGAGGTGGGGGCGAGAAATTTTTTGGGAAGAGAGAAGGTTGTATGTCCCCGTGGAGGAGGTTTTATGTGAGGAGATCTGTAACATCCCGCTCTTGCGCGCATTGAGTGAACTTATTCATTGAGGACACTTTCTTGCAAGTGATCCATATTATTATAATATTGGTCGTTGATTATGAATATGAGGCATTATGGATGTGATTATGTGTTATTTTTTTGTATTGACTTAGACAGGTGCTATTGACTCGATTATCCTGAGTGTGCAGGATTTGGACCTCGAGGATTTTGAGGCATCGACGAAATCCTTGGACTCTGGATCAATTTAGGGAGTGGACTATTGGGGTTTGATTGTTCTATATATGACATATGTGCATCGAATTAGATGTTATGATTATGGATTTTATTATGACATGATTCGTTGATGATGCAGGTTGATGATAGCATGCTGACTAGACTCACATCTGGAGTAGAGGGGTCACGCACAACAACCAGAGATGTTGAGTGAGAGGTGTGGACAACAACCTTGCCACAACCTACTAGCACTCTCGTCATGGCTCGAACTATAGGTTAACAATTACCTAGTTCGAGAAGACCCACAATGTCATGAGGGAATACTGCAACAACCGCTCACGATGATTCTAAGGGGTGTGCAATAAGGCAGGGGCCTTATTCCTTAGAGGCCCTTAGTATCCCACAAGATCACCTGGTGGAGTATTGACTCCAAGGGTTTTTTATGTCTATCAAGTTAGTCAAGAGGCAAGTGGCACCCTTAGAGAACGTAGTGTGTCCTAAAGGAAACGTCGTGCGAGAAAAATAGAACGAGGTGAGTGGCACCCTTGGAGCACGTAGTGCGTCCTGAAGGGCACATCGTGCAAAGGAAATAGAATGAGGAGAGTGGCACCCTTGGAGCACCTAGTGCGTCCTAAAGGGCACATCGCGTTGTTAACTAATAAGTGAATAAACCTAGATGGCCTTAGAACTAATAATGTGACAAGAAATATTTAAAATCAATTTCCCCAATAAAATGTCACCCAACCTAGGAAAGATAAAATCTAGGTCTAAGTGATACTTGTGAAAAAAAAAAAAAAATTAATACTAATAATCATCATTAAACAGGTGACAAGAAGGGGGTAAGAAATTCAATTAATTTTTAAAAATCAAATTACTTTGGGGGATTAAATTTTTAAAGGGAAATTATTGTTTTGTTACTTATGCTAATTAAAAATTTATTAATTAAAAAGGTAAAGGGGAAAAATAAAATTTTCTACACTTGCTAATTTGAGTTTTAGATAAAATGGGAAAAGAGGGAAACTTAAAAATTAGGAAACTAAGGGAAAAAGGGGAAACATAAAGAGAAAGGGAAACATAAGGAAAAAGCAGAATGACCAACTTAGTAAGGAACCTTTCCTTTAAGAACTTTCTAAATTGAACTCAACTAGGAATTTAGTAAGGGCGTAAGTCATTAATTTGTGTAAGGGAATATGGGGACACCTAGGAGCAATTATAGGAATGCTTTTAGGTGGGTAAGGGAAATAGGAGTAATTAAATAATGAATGAAATTAATTTCTGGTGCAACGAAGGGGATGGGTGACATGTGTACGGGGAGGATTTTTTTGAATTAAATTATTAAACAATAAATTAAATGGGAATTTGGGAAAGAAGTGACTTATAAATTCTATATAAAGGAGGGAGGAGGAGAAGGATGGATCTCTTCTATTATGTGTAATGCTACATTGCAGAATTTTAGACTTGATTAACTTATATTGTGGGAGTTGGGATGCCCAGCTCGGTGAGGAGTGGTAGCTCGACCTTGCGAGGCGAGATGGGAGCTAGTTGTTCTTTGGTTTAGTGTGTGTGTCCCCTTTGTGGCTCAGGGGGCTAAGGGAGAAGAAGAGTACCCCTAGCGTTGGTTGGGAGGTACTAGTGAAGTTTTATCAGTCAACAAGCAGGAGCTGCACGGAACGCATGGGAAAACGAATCAGAGCTGTCACCTTGGGCTATGATACACTTGCTTTTATTCTGCATGATATATTATTATGACCTTAGGATTTTGTTTCTGTACTTTTAACTGTGTAAAGAAGGTGTTTGACTTAGCATTTTAATTGAGAACTTAATTTCCCCCTTAGCCTTAAGCTCATTGCTTGAATTGATTCCCTTGGAATTCGATCCCTGAATGTTGTGACTTTCCTATTGGTTTTATTGATTTGTTGTGAAGAGTTGTGCCTTTTTTTTTTACTTCGTCCTCATCCCTAGTTCGTTAGTCCACGCCCGAGCAGTCGGCCAGGAGCCGAATTGACGATCGTTACTTTGATGAATAGCGATCTATATATTCTAATGCCTTTATTTTCTATGCGTGGATGGTGAGAAAAGGATTTTTTTCCCAGTTGTCTACCCCTATTGATTGTTCCTAGTTGAGTGTTTGTCTTGCGCCTTGTTGCGATTGATTACCTCTGTGATTTTTTATCCTTTCCCTTAGCGAACCACTTATTATCCTCTACGTTTTGATCTCTACATTTGATGCATGTCCTGGAGAAGTATCTCTACATTTTCGATCATGGATGTTCTCTGCGTCCTTCCCAGAGTTTCACTCAGCAATTTCCCTTAAATTTTATTGTTGATAGAAAATGTTTGTGAGCAAAATTTCCAGGATTATGTTTGAGTGATTACTGAATTTTTCATATAGTTTAAATTCCCTTTTGGAATGTAATCCGACAATGATTTATAATCAATTCTCTACTAATTTTATTTTATGATTGTTAACCCATTTTAAAGACAGTGTTTTTAGACCAATGAATTTTAATGACAGTCTTATCACTTAGTTACTATGCGATTCATCGACATTTATGCCATCTTTATCCTTATTTGTTCTTCCTTTTACTTATATATTGATGGCATTTTCATCCATTATTATACTAGCGATTTGGAATGCACTTACCATAAGGAACTGAAGCGCACTTACCTTTCAATTTGAAACACACTCACACTCACGTTGAAACGCACCCGCACTTACATGTACACTGCGAGTTGAATGGAATTATATTAGCAATTTATTATTAATAAATTGATTTCAAACAACAAAATTTTATAGAGACTCTACAAAGTTTAACTTCCAACTGAAACACACTGACACTATTATTATTAATACAACCATTCAAATAGAAAAATTTTATAGCGACTCTAGAGTTTAATTTCCAACTAAATGCACTTACACTGAGATTTGATATTGTGCTCAGGACTGATCACCATGCCCCCCTTCGCTTCAAGTATTCCCTAAACATCACAACCTAGAATCACATTTCATAATATCTTCCCATTCTTTAACTATTTGTTAATTCTCTCACCTTACTTATAGTCTCATCTAGGCTTATATTCCCTTATATATATTTAGTTATCCCTCACCTTATCTCCCCTCCTTATCTAAGATGACTCCTCTAAATCACTATCAAATGAGTGAATGCTCCTCCAACGCACTGATCTATCTCCAATCATATCTGCATAGTCCTCCCTTCTTCCTATTGTCACATTATAATTGTTATCCCACTCGTTCTCTTTCAAAAATTTGGCTATATACTCCATATACCACTGCTGCTGATATGGATATAGTGGTTGTATCACTCGAGTACCATTGACCTTACTACACTTATTTATTTCTTCTTTCTCAAAACTCCAAGCGAACAAACGCAAAGAAAAGCGCCCTGACTCACTCAATTAATCAATTGAGAATGAATCAAAGAATGAATTGGGTTATGGGAATTTGTAACTGCAATATTGAATCTGCGATGATGCATTGACTTTTAATAAATAGTAACTAGATATGGACTCTGCGTTTAGTTAATGGAAACAATACTAGTTAGGTAACACTTAATTACTAGACCGCCGCTTATAAAGGTCAACATTAATAGTTCAGACTATGGTATCTTGTTACACAATGATTGGCTGGCAGGGATCAATGTGTAGAATTTTAAATGCTGGTAAAACATAACTACACAGTGAATTATTGTTGACAAAAACATTTTCATTGGACAACGATTTTGTAACTCCTAATTTAAAGGACAATGTTTTATATGTTTATCATTGTGAATCCCTTTAATGAACAACAAATCTCGACAACGTTAACACAACCAACACCTCTTTTGTTAACAACTTTGGGGTTGTGTGACCGCGATCCTTCCATAAATAGTAACCTTCTTTAATAGAAAGATTGTTATGCATAAATACTGTTAATATTTTCAGACAACGCATTGTAATTTAATATTGTTGTTGGTGTTATAATTATAGTGTGGTATACACATTGATAATAGTGTTATAGATTAATATTATTAATAATGTTTGATTAATAGCATTAAATATTGATGTTGGTATTACTATTATATATTGTTAAATGGTTAAATTATATGGTATTTATTGATTAATTTAGATTTGTTAAATTAGACAGCAAAATCGATTATTATTATAAGAAACATAGATTAGTAGGTAATTGTTAGTAAGCTTATTTGATTTTGTTAAGCGCTAGCTTTAATTTACCTTATGATAACATTTATGACCATATTAGCTTGGTAGGAGTTCACTCTTTCACACTTAGACATCCTGCTTAATGGTTTGGGTGTGGGTGAAGTCGTGTTTTAGCTTGCACTTTTTCTTCGTTTGACGTCACCTTGCATCTTTTCGACCTATTGCTTGGGGTGTGGGTGTAGTCCTCTTGTCATTAACTCGTCTCCTAGTGAGTTGGTTTCATCTAGATTCCTTGATCCAGATAGGTTATGTAGTGCCCTTGAGGTTCTAGTTTTTGCTCATCGAGATCGTTGTGTCAGGACTATGGATGTGGTCCCTTAGCCTGTAGGCATCATCATTTTTGTGTTGGGTGGGTAGTCGTTTATATATTTTGATCTACAAATGTTTCACCCCATTGATCGTTATGCTAGTGCATTGATTCATTGTTGTCTATTGCCTGATCGACATGCATGTGTTGGTCATCAGCTTGTGTGGTTACATTGTTGTCGTCGTTGCCTTCCTGCCAAAAAACAAATTAAAATTTTTTCACTTTTGCTTCGCTTGTAGTCGTAACGATGGGGTAGTTACATATGGTATCAGAGCGGGGTTCAAACCTGCGACTGTGGATCTCCAGGCTTTCCACTGCAGTAAACCCGTGAGTATTAACTATTGTGTTAATTAAAAACCTTAACGTGTCCATGTGGTGATCGCATTTAGAGTACGCCTCGGAGGTTTTCAACATGGTTCCATGGAAGGAGGTGTGGTGCCTCTAGAAGTTCCCACACCCTCAGAGTCGAACCCCCAAGGGGAAGAAAAATTCCTTGGGCTGGATTCGCTTATTGTAAGGGATGATGATGATCTAACAAGGCCCTTCCAAGTAATGTCAAGGGCCTTGATTCACCATCGGTACTGAGATGAGGCTAGGGCACCTGTACCCCTAAGGGTCCACATTGCACCCTAGCTAGTATGGTTAGAATCCACCAAGAACTAGAGAGAGTTGATTTATCGAGTCCACAAGTGTTGTGGACGACAATTGTTTCGTTGAGGCATGGTTGTAGAGCAAGGTGTTGTGCTTCATGCTTCATGATTATGACCTCAAGCATGAAGGTCCGCATGGTGGTATTTCAACTGAAGGGGAGCACTCTTCTATGGTGGAAGACGCTCCTGCCACATTTGAACATGGTCGTCGACGACATGTCATGGGAATTTTTTGAGGAATGGTTCTAAGAGAGGTATCTTTCTGAGGAATTCATTGAGTGTCAGCTCAACAAGTTCGACGCCTTACGACAAGGCAGTCGCATAGTGCCCGATTATGAGGCCTGTTTTGGTTCTTCTTCGGTATGCTCCACACCAAATTACTGAGAAACTTGACATCAAAAAGTTTGAGTTTGGCCTTATTGTTAGAATTTAGCTTCTACTTCGGGTACGAGGAATACTAGACCGAAGAAAGTGTGTTGGATTGTGGGGAGACACATTACCATCATTACTGCCCAGAGGAAATGGTCAGAGCATATGGATCAGCCGGATCCACTACCATGGTAGTTTCGGGCAAGGCCCATCGGATTCATGCAACGGTGAATAACTGCGAAGAAGAGCATCAATCGACTGTGCTCGAGACGTCATGTACTATTGGTGACCAAACCCATATTATTATGATAGATCTCAATGCTATCGAGAGTTTCATTTCTGGTGCAGCTCTAAAAAGGATTAAGGTAAAGGAATTCGAACAAAATGAGTTTAGATTTGTAGAGATGGATTTGTGAGTCAAATAGAAGGTTGGAGGAAAGGTTATGGATTGTACGCTTAAGCTAAGAGAGTTTGTCACCAAGGAAAACCTGTACGTCATGATATTAGGATCTTATGATGTCATGATCAGTATGGACTGGTTGGAATTGCATGAGGCGATACTCAACTATAAAAAGAAATGGTTGAGCTTGGTCGATGATGAGGGACAAAGACACGTGATTGTAGGATGCAACCAAGGATTTTCCCTGAGGTTCATCTCTTCCTTGCAGATATAGAAGAGCATGCACAAGGGATTTAATATTTATGCGATCCTTGCATTAAACGAGAAGGGAGTAGCAAAAGGTTCTAGAACACCTTCCTGTGGTGAGAGAGTTTGTGGACGTCTTCTCAGAGGATTTACCTGGGATGCCGTCAGAGAGGGAATTGGAGTTTACCATATACCTAAAACCGGGGACTGAACCAATGGCAAGAACACCTTATCGTATGTCAACCCCGAAGTTACAGGAGTTGAGAATGAAACTGAAGGAGTTGTTGGACCTGGGACTTATACGACCGAGTGTGTCACCGTGGGGTGCACCTGTTATATTCATATGAAATAAGGATGGGCCATGGAGACTCTGCATTGACTACCGTCAATTGAACAAGGAAAAAATCAAGAATCAGTATCTATTGGCAAGGATTGATGATATGTTCGATCAGATGAAGGGTATGATGGTGTTTTCAAGGATTGAATTGTGATCAAGGTATCACTAGTTATAGATCAAGGGGATGAAATCCCTAAGACTGCCTTTAAGATGAGGTTTGGACATTACAATTTTATTGTTTTACCATTGGACTGACAAACGCCCCTGGGGTATTTATGAGTTTGATGGATGGGGTGTTCTGCAAGTACTAGGACAAGTTCATCCAAGTATTCATTTACGATATTCTTATTTACTCTAGGATGACGAAGGACCATGACGAGCAATTGCGCTTGGTACTACAATGTCTGCGAGAGAACAAATTGTATGAGAAGTTTTCCAAATGCTCGTTTTATCAACCGAATATTCACTACTTAGGGCATGTCATCTCTTGAGAAGGTATCGTCATGGATCCAGCAAAGGTCGAGGCTATTATGGAATGTCATGTATCGATGAATGTCCCAGAAGTGTGTAGATTCATGGGTTTAGCAGGATACTATCGATGGTTTGTCAAGGGATTTTTGAAGATATCAAATCCGATCACGAAATTGCAGAAGAAGAACAAGAAGTTTGTTTGGACCGAGAAATGCGCGAAAGCATTTAAGAGGCTCAAATAACTATTGACAACAACATCGATACTAAAGGTCCTTGACATGGACACAAACTTCTTGGTATGTATTGACACATCCAAGGAAGGCTTAAGCAAAGTCTTGATGCAGACGGTCGACTTATCGCTTACATCTCGAGGAAACTGAGAAGGCATGAGGAGAACTATGCAACGCACGATTTGGAGGTTTTAGCCATTTTATATGCCTTGAAGGTTTGGAGACACTACCTTGTTGGATGAAAATTTGAACTAAAGATGGACTAGTGTGGACTACAACACATCTTTACGCAAAGTGACCTGAACATGCGACAACGACGTTGGTCGAAATTGCTTAGCGAGTATGATTTCAAGATTACTTACATAAAGGGAACAGTGAACCGAGTGGCATATGCTTTGAGTCAGAGACCACATATATTTTTGGTGTTGCCTCTTCAGATGAATCTACGTGAAAATATTCTAGCTTTATAGTGCGATGATGACTGTTACAAAGAGGTCAAGGATTTTATCGAACAAAAAACAATGATGGTACCAATATTTGAAGGATTTACGTTGGATGACGATGGACTATTGATATTTAAATTTTTTATTTATGTACCACCAAACAACGAGTTGAGGAGTTTGATCCTAAATGAGGCTCACAAAGTAGTGTACATGGCTCACCCGAGAGTCACAAAGATGAGGGCGGACCCTAAACCCTTATTCTTCTGGAAAGGAAAGAAGGCATACATAGTCAACTATGTGGCCAGATGTCTAGAATGTCAGTAGGTAAAGGTTGAACATATACATCCAACAAGATTACTACAAACACATGTTATTTCGGAATCGAAATGGGAGGTTATTTCGATGGATTTCATTGTTGGATTGCCACTGACAGTAAGGAGACATGACTCGATTTTTTTTGTAGTCGACACTCTGATGAAGATTTATCATTTTATTCTGGTGCGTATGACATATCAGGCACCTGACATAGCTAGAGTTTTCATCAGTGAGATTGTGAGGCTGCATGGTGTTCCTAAGAGTATTATATCTTATCGAGGATCGATGTTTACTGGACGATTTTGGACTAGTTTCCAAGAGGCCTTGGGAACCCAACTTAACTTTAGTACTACATATCACCCTAAGACAAATGGGTAGATTGAATGAACGAACCAAGTCTTGGAAGACATGTTGCGCATGTATGTCATGGACCAAAAAAAGCATTGGGAATAATTATTGTCACCGGTAGAATTCTCTTATAACACCAGTTACCAAAACACCATTAAAATGGCGCCTTTCGAGTTCTTTATAGGAGACCGTGGAAGATGCCTTTGAGCTGGTATCAGCTTGAGGATAGGGTCCTGGTGGGACCAGAAGTGATTCAAGAAATGGAAGATCAAATAAAAACAATAATACAAAGGATCAAAGAAGCGCATGATCGATAGAAGATTTATGTTGATGCACATCGTGTCGACCGTAGTTACGAAATTGGAGATCGAGTTCGATCAAGTTTGTAAAGGGTGCTAATATATCTCCTAGGTTCATGGGATCCTGCGAGATTGTGGAAAGGAGAAGGGTCATGGCCTATTTGACAAGCCTTGCCTGATTCCTTGAGGCAAACACACGATGTCTTTCACGTCTTTGTTTTGAGACTGTATTTTGGTGATCCTACTCATGTTGTTGACATGAGTTCCTTATAGGACCGGACAAGGGTGTGCTCACGGTGGAGCTGATCCACAAAATGGACCATTGTATTAAAAAAATACTACGTCAAAGAATAGATCAGGTCAAGGTCCAGTGGGACAACTATAGTCTGGACTCGGTGACCTAGGAGGATGCATATGATATGCGCCAACAGTTTCCTTTTTGTTTGATAGATATACTTATGACACTGTGATACACATGATTTCGGCACTTATATACTGTGAAACTTCAGGATGAAGTTTAGACCAAGAGGGGGTGTATGTAACATCCCACTCTTGTGTGCACTGAGCGAACTTATTCTTTGAGGACACTTGCTTGCAAGTGATCCAGATTATTATACTATTGGCCATTGATTATGATTATGAGGCATTATGGATGTGATTATGTGTTATTTGGTTGTATTGACTTAGACAGGTGCTATTGACTTGGTTCTCCTGAGTGTGCAGGATTTGGAACTCAAGGATGTTGAGGCATCGATGAAACCCTTGGACTCTGGATCGAGTCAGGGAATGGACTATTGGAGTTTGATTTTTCTATATATGACATATGTGCATTGAATTAGATGTTATGATTATGGATTTCATTCTGACATGATTCGTTGATGATGCAGGCTGACGATAGCTTGTTGACTAGAATCACATGTGGAGTAGAGGGGTCACGCACAACAACTAGAGATGTTGAGGGAGAGGTGTGGACAACAACCCTACCACAACCTACTAGCACTCCCGCCATGGCTAGAACTGAAGGTTGACGATTACTTAGTTCGAGAAGACCCACGATTCCATGAGGGAAAATTGCGACAGTTTCTCACGATGATTATAAGGGGCACACAATAAGGTAGGGGCTTTATTCCTTAGAGGCCCTTAGTCTCCCACAATATCACTTGGTGAAGTATTGACTCCAAGGGTTTTTGATGTCTACCAAGTCATTCAAGATGCGAGTGGTACCCTTGGAGCACGTAGTGCATCTTGAAGGGCACGTCGCGTAAGAAAAACGGAAAGAGGCGAGTGGCACCCTTGGAGCACGTAGTGCATCCGGAAGGGCACGTCACACAAAGGAAATAGAATGAGGCGAGTGGCACCCTTGGAGCACCTAGTGTGTCCTGAAAGAGCACATCGCGTTGTTAACTAATAAGTGAATAAACCTAGATGGCCTTAGAACTAATAATGTGACAAGAAATATTTAAAAACAATTTCCCCAATAAAATGTCACCTAGCCTAGGAAAGATCAAATCTAGGTCTAAGTGATACTTGTGAAAATAAATAAATAAAATAAATAATATTAATAATCACCATTAAACATGTGATGAGAAGGGGGTAAGAAATTCAATTAATTAAAAAAAATCAAATTACTTTGGGGGATTGAATTTTTAAAGGGAAATGATCGTTTTGTTACTTATGCTAATTAAAAAATTATTAATTAAAAAGGTAAAGGTGAAAAAGAAAATTTTCTACACTTGCTAATTTGAGTTTTAGATAAAATGGGAAAAGAGGGAAACTTAAAAATTAGGAAACTAAGGGGAAAAGGGGAAACATAAAGAAAAGGGGAAACATAAGGAAAAAATAGAATGAACAACTTAGTAAGGAACCTTGCCTTTAAGAACTTTCTAAATTGAACTCAACTAGGAATTTAGTAAAGGTGTAAGTCATTAATTTATGTAAGGGAATATGGGGACACCTAGGAGCGATTCTAGGAATGTTTTTAGGTGGGTAAGGGAAATAGGAGTAATTAAATAATGGATGAAATCAATTTCTGGTGCAACAAAGGGGATGGGTGACATATGTATGGGGAGTATTTTTCTGAATTAAATTATTAAACAATAAATTAAATGGGAATTTGGGAAAGAAGTGACTTACAAATTTTATATAAAGGAGGGAGGACGAGAAGGATGGATCTCTTCTATTATGTGTAACGTTATGCTGTAGAATTTCAGACTTGATTGACTTATCTTGTGGGAGTTGAGATACCCAACTGAGTGAGGAGTGGTAGCTCGGCCTTGTGAGGCGAGCTGGGAGCTAGTTGTTCTCTAGTTTAGTGAGGACAATGACTTGGAGCTGTCACCTCGGGCTACGGTACACTTGCTTTTATTCTGCATGGTATATTATTATGACCTTACGCTTTCATTTATGTACTTTTAACTGTGTAAAGAAGGTATTTGAATTAGCATTTTAATTGAGAACTTAATTTTCCCCTTAGCCTTAAGCTTGTTGCTTGACTTGATTCCCTTGGCATTCGATCCCTGAATGTTGTGACTATCCTATTGGTTTTATTGATTTGTTGTGAAGATTTGTGCCCTTTTTTTACTTCGTCTTCATCCCTAGTTTGTTAGTCCATGCTTGAGCAGTCGGCCAGGAGCCAAATTGATGGTCGTCACTTCGATGCATAGAAACCTATAGATTTTAATTCCCTACTTTTCTGTGCGGGGATAGTGAGCGAAGGATGTTTTACCTAGTTGTCTACCCCTGTTGATTGTTCCTGGTTGAGTGCTTTTCTTGCACCTTGTTACGATTGATTACCTCTGCAATTGTTTATCCTTTCCCTCAGTGAACCACTTATTATCCTCTACATTTTGATCTCTGCGTTTGATGCATGTGTTGGTGAAGTATCTCTGTGTTTCCGGTCATGTATATTCTCTGCGTCCTTCCCAGAGTTTCACTCAATGATTTCCCTTAAATTTTATTGTTGACAGAAAATGTTTGTGAGAAAAATTTCTAGGATTATGTTTGAGCAATTACTAAAATTTTCATATAGTTTAAATTCCCTTTTGGAATGTAATCCAACAGTGATTTATAATCAATTCTCTATTAATTTTCTTTTATGATTGTTAACCCCTTTTAAAGACAGGGTTTTTAGACCAACGAATTTTATTGACATCGTTATCACTTAGTTACTATGCGATTCATCTGCATTTATGCCAACTTTATCCTTATCTATTCTTGGTTTTACTTATATATTGACAATGTTTTAATCCATTATTATACCAGGGATTTGGAACGCACTTACCCTGCGGATCTGAAGTGCACTTAGCTTACGATTTGAAACGCACTCACACTCACATTGAAATGCACCAGCACTTACACGTACACTGCAAGTTGAATGGCATTGGATTCACAATTTATTATTAATACATTGATTTCAAACAACAAAATTTTATATCGAATTTACAGAGTTTAACTCCCAACTGAAACACACTTAGACTGTTATTATTAATACAACCATTCAAACAACAATTTTTTATAGCGACTCTGGAGTTTAATTTCCAACTAAACGCACTTACACTGAGACTTGATGTTGTGCTCAGGACTGATCAATACGCCCCCCTTCACTTCAAGTATTCCCTAAACAACACAACTTAGAATCACATTTCATAATATCTTCCCATTCTTTAACTATTCATTAATTCTCTCACCCTACTTATAGTCTCATCTGGGCTTATATTCCCTTATATATATTTAGTTATCTCTCACCTTATCTCCCCTCCTTATCTAAGGTGACTCCTATAAATCACTATCAAATGAGTGAATGCTCCTCCGGTGCACTGATTGATCCAGGTGGATATCGGGGGCCACCCACCTTTTCCAGCTGGCTCAAAACAACTTTCTGGCAATTTACTATTTTTAGCAGGTTTTAACTTTAGGGGCCATTTTGAGGGCCTAAATGAAGGATTTTTGATATCGAGGTTCTGAATGATATATGAAGGTAGGATTGATCCCCCAAAATGAATCTCCTCGATGATACCTTTGCAACGATCTATTATACGCCTAAAACGAAGATCGTATGCAAAAGTTATGACCTCTAGAAGTTGATGTACTAACTTACTCAAATGGGGCCCACATGACTTTTGGCGCTTCATCTCCTAGGGTTAGGTTTTTCGATGTCTAGGGTTTTTTGATTTCCTGTTTATTGTAAAAAGGCCTTCAGAGCCTCATTGTAATCATCTTCTTGCGAATGCGAGTAGCCATCACATCTCTTCTCAGAGATAAGCTCCCACCATTCTATCAAGTCTTTCACTTTGTATTTTACAGTCTCTGTACATTTATATCATTAATATAAATCATGTATTACTGTATATCTATGTTTATGGTTGCGTCTCTTATATATTTATGTTATATTATTGAATATCTACAATATCTCTATGCATTTCTTTATTATATCTCGACTCTCATTTCGTGCCAAAAATAATCTGGATCAGTGGTATCAGAGCAAGCTGCTCTTGATCATTTTTTCAGTGCATGTCCATGACGAGGTCCAAGTATAGAAATTTGGGTCTCAAGCTTGTCTCTCTTGAAGACAATCTCTCTCGCACACCCAAGAAACCCTCAATGGCGGAAGAAAAGAAAAACAATAGAGAAAACAATCCTATCAATCTGTTGCTTGAGAAAGCTCTCATGCGACAGAGGGATGAAATGATGGAGAATTTTGCCCACATCCTTCAATGCCTACCGATAGCATCAGGCGCAACTTCATCAAGCGGCCACTTTGGAGGAACCTCGCCTTTCAAGGTACAATTTAACTTTGATATTCCTGTATTTGAAGGACAGATAGATGCAGAAGCCCTAGAAAAATGGTTAACTATGCTAGAAGGTTATTTCTCTGTTCACAATTTTTTCAACACTGAAAAGATCACCTTCGCACTCCTTAAAGCTCTCTCTCATGTCAAACATTGGTGGGAAACTTACCGAGAGAAAAGTTCCATAGAGGATTCTAGAATATATGGGGCTGATCCCACTTGGGATTTTTTTGTGGATGCGATAAAGGAACAATATTACCCTATTGGCAACTATGAGGCCCAGTACATAAGATGGACCACACTGCGGCAAGAGAGGGGCCAAACAGTTTTGGAGTTCACCAATACCTTCCATACCTTGTGCACCAAGCTGGGTATCAAAGACTCCGAGGGACATTTGGTTCTGAAATACCGTGGAGCTCTACATAGATACATCCAGACTGAAATGGATTTTCTGGACATCTCATCACTCGGTGTTGCTTATCAATATGTTTTTAAGATTGAGAAAATTTTTAAGCACCAGAACAAATGGGAGTTCAGGTCTACAAATCTGCAACAACCAAATTATGACAAAGACGACCCTAACAAACAGTTTCCTGAAAAACAGTCCAAGACACAGGAAAAGAAGGGTCATGGGAAGACAAAGAAGGACACCAGAAAATGGTGCGAGTTCCACAAAATCCCCTGGCACAACACCGATGAATGTCGCTCAAAACAGTCATTAGTGGCTGAGATCAAAGACGAAGAGACGAACCATGATTCAAAATTTGATTCTGAAAATAATGGTAAAGGACAGATCATTAACACAGACCCCACTGCTATTGTCGCTACCAGAGCAATTCAACCATAAGAACCAACAGATCCTGGAGAGGGGGAGCACCTTTTTCATTCACAAATGTGGGTGAAGGGGACCCTACTGCATTTTATTGTTGATAGTGGAAGCTAGAAGACCCTCATCTCAGCAGAGGTCATCAAACAGTTGGGATTGTCGACAACACCACACCCGCAACCATACAACATTGGGTGGCTTTGCCAAGAATGAGATCTCTGTGTCAGCCAACAATGTTGATTATCATACGACATCCAACCCTTCAAGGATGAGGTATTATGTGATGTTTCCCCACTGGATGTCTGTGATGTTCTCTTGGGCCAACCATATATGTGGAGACACCATGTTGTTTATGAGTCTCGACCCCATAGTGTCATTGTTACTTTGGGGGGTCATCTCTACAGAATACCAGAGGTAGTTCCGACTACTATTGGACCTAAAAGGTGTCACAAGTTTTTATCTCATACTGCAAAATTCATCTTCTTCATAATCTGTTCAAAAGGGGAACAAAAGGACACTGCAACCACTACAACCTTGCCCCAAGCACCTTCTATCCAACAGAAGCAGGTCAAAAAGGTTTCAGCAAAGCATAAATATTCCTTCTGCACACCATCCTATCATGTATCTCAACTTGTTGAACAACCTCAACCTCAACAGGTTCATGATAGACTTCCACAAACTTAGCAACACAACGTCTCCAGCAAGACAAGCAGCTCAAAAAGATCCAGATTCAACAAACCCTTTTCCTTCTCCCTCGAGAACTCAATGCAATGGAGACCATTTCTTCCTAAGGAGGGAGGATTTATCTAGGTGGATATCGGTGGCCACCCACCTTTTCCAGCTGGCTCAAAACAACTTTCTAGCAATTTTGGCAATTTACTATTTTTAGCAAGTTTTAACTTTCGGGGCCATTTTGAGGGCCTAAATGAAGGTTTTTCAAGATAGAGGTTCTCAATAATATCTAAAGGTATGATTCATCCCCCAAAATGAATATCCTCGATGATACCTTTCCAACGAGCTATTATACGCCTAAAACGGAGATCGTATGCAAAAGTTACGACCCCGGGAAGTTGATGTACTAACTTACCCAAACGGGGCCCACATGACTTTTGGCGCTTCATCGCCTAGGGTTAGGTTTTTGGATGTCTAGAGATTTTGGCATTCCTGTTTATTGTAAAAATGACTTCAAAGCCTCATTGTAATCATCTTCTTGTGAATGCAAGTAGCCGTCACATCTCTTCTCAGAGATAAGCTGCCACCATTCTATCAAGTCTTTCACTCTGTATTTTACAGTCTCTGTACATTTATTTCATTAATAGAAATTGTGTATTACTGTATATCTATGTTTATGGTTGCATCTCTGATATATTTCTGTTATATTATTGAATATCTATGATATCTATGTGCATTTCTTTATTATATCTCCGATCTCATTTCGTGCCGAAAATAATCCGGATCAGTGGTATCAAAGCAGGCTGCTCTTGATCATTTTTTCAGTGCATGTCCCCGACAAGGTCCGAGTATAGCAAGTTGGGTCTCGAGCTTGTCTCTCTTGAATAAAATCACTCTTGCACACCCAAGAAACCCTCAATGGCATAAGAAAAGAAAAATGACAGAGCAGACGATCCTATCAATCTGCTGCTTGAGCAAGCTCTCACGCGACAGAGGGATGAAATGATGGAGAATTTTTTCCACATCCTTCAACGCCTGCCGATAGCATCAGGTGCGACTTCATCAAGCGACCACTTTGGAGGCACCTCTCCTTTCAAGGTACAAGTTGACTTTGATATTCCTGTATTTGAAGGACAGATAGATGTAGAAGCCCTAGAAAAATGGTTAACTCTACTAAAAGGTTATTTTTTTGTTCACAATTTTCCGACAAAGAAAAGATCACCTTCACACTCCTTAAAGCTCTCCCTCATGTCAAACATTGGTGGGAAACTTACTGGGAGAAAAGTTCCATAGAGGAGTCTGGAATATATGGGGTTGATCCCACTTGGGATTTTTTTGTGGATGAGGTAAAGGAATAGTATTACCCTGTTGGAAACTATGAGGACCAGTACATGAGATGGACCACACTGCGGCAAGAGAGGGGCCAAGAAGTTCCGGAGTTCACCAATACCTTCCATACCTTGCACACCAAGATAGGTATCAAAGACTCCAAGGGACATTTGGTTCTGAAATACCGTGGGGCTCTACACAGATACATCCAGACTGAAATGGATTTTCTAGACATCTCATCACTCGGTGCTACTTATCGATATGATGTTAAAATTGAGAAGAAATTTAAGCACCAGAACAAATGGGAGTTCAGGTATGCAAATCCACAACAACCAAAGTATGACAAAGACGACCCTAACAAACAGTTTCTCGAAAACCAGTCCAAGACACAAGAAAAGAAGGGTCGTTGGAGCACAAAGAAGGACACCAGAAAATGGTGCAAGTTCCACAAAATCCCCTGGCACAACACCAATGAATGTCAATCAAAAAATTCATTAGTGTCTGATATCAAAGACAAAGAGACGAACACTGATTCAGAATCCGATTCTAAAAATAATGGTAAAGGACCGATCATTGATGCAGACCCCATTGCTATTGTCGCTACCGCAACAATTCAACCAGAAGAACCAATAGATCCTGAAGAGGGGGAGTGCTTTTTTCATTCACATATGTGGGTGAAGGGGACCCCGCTGCATTTTATTGTTGATAGCAGAAGCCAGAATACCCTCATCTCAACAGAGTTCGACAAACAGTTGGGATTGTCGACAACACCACACCCGCAACCATACAACATTGGGTGGCTTCACCAAGGACGAGATCTCTGTGTCAACCAATAGTTTTGATTATCATACAGCATCCAACCCTTGAAGGATGAGGTATTATGTGTTGTTTCCCCACTAGATGTCTATGATGTGCTCTTGGGCCAACCATATATATGGAGACGCCATGTTGTTTATGAGTCTTGACCCTGTAGTGTCATTGTTACTTTGGGGGGTTATCTCTATAGAATACCAGAGGTAGTTCCGACTACTGTTCCACCTAAAAAGTGTTTCAAGGTAGTATCTCATACTGCAAAATTCATCTTCTTCACAATCTATTCAATAGGGGAACAAAAGGACACTGCAACCACTACAACCTTGCCTGAAGCACCTTCTATCTAGTAGAAGTAGGTCGACAAGGTTGTAGCAAAGAACAAAGATTCCTTCTGCACACCATCCTCTCATGTATCTCAACTTGTTGAACAACCTCAACCTCAACAGCTTTGTGATAGACTTCCACAAACTGAGCAACGCAACATCTCCAACAAGACAAGTAGCTCAACAAGATGCAGATTCAACAAATTCTTTTCCTTCTCCCCTGGCAACTCAACACAATGGAGACCATTGCTTCCTAAGGAGGGAGGATTTATCTAGGTGGATATCGGTGGCCACCCACCTTTTCCAGCTGGCTCAAAACAACTTTCTGGCAATTTTGGCAATTTACTATTTTTAGCAGGTTTTAACTTCCAAGGAGATTTTGAGGCCCTAAATGAAGGTTTTTAAAGATTAAGGTTCTCAATGATATACAAAGGCATGATTGAGCCCCTAAAATAAATCTCCTCTACGATACCTTTCCAACGAGCTATTATACGCCTAAAACGGAGATTGTATGAAAAAGTTACGACCCCGGGAAGTTGATGTACTAACTTACCCAAACGGGGCCCACATGACTTTTGGCACTTCATCTCCTAGGGTTAGGTTTTTGGATATCTAGAGTTTTTGGCATTCCTGTTTATTGTAAAAATTCCTTTAGAGCCTCATTGTAATCATCTTCTTGCGAATGTGAGTAGCCATCACATCTCTTCTCAGAGATAAGCTGCCACCATTCTATCAAGTCTTTCACTCTGTATTTTACAGTCTCTATACATTTATTTCATTAATAGAAATCGTGTATTACTATATATTTGTTTTTATGGTTGCATCTCTGATATATTTCTGTTATATTATTGAATATCTGTGCTATCTCTGTGCATTTCTTTATTATATCTTCGCTCTCATTTTGTGCCGAAAATAATCTGGATTAGTGGTATCAAAGGAGGCTGCTCTTGATTATTTTTTCAGTGCATGTCCCCAATGAGGTCCGAGTATAGAAAGTTGGGTCTCGAGCTTGTCTCTCTTGAAGACAATCGCTCTTGCACACCCAAGAAACCCTCAATGGCATAAGAAAAGAAAAATGACGGAGTAGATGATCCTATCAATCTGTTGCTTGAGAAAGCTATCACGTGACAGAGGGATGAAATGATGGAGAATTTATCCCACATCCTTCAACGCCTGCTGATAGCATCAGGCGCAACTTCATCAAGAGGAAAATTTGGAGGCACCTCACCTTTCAAGGTACAAGTTAACTTTGATATTCCTATATTTGAAGGACAAATAGATGCAGAAGCCCTAGAAAAATGGTTAGCTCTGCGAGAAGGTTATTTCTCTGTTCACAATTTTTCTAACAAAGAAAAGATCACCTTCACACTCCTTAAATCTCTCCCTCATGTCAAACATTGGTGGGAAACTTACTGGGAGCAAAGTTCCATAGAGGAGTCTGGAATATATGGGGCCGATCCCACTTGGGTTTTTTTTGTGGATGTGGTAAAGGAACAGTATTACCCTGTTGGAAACTATGAGGACCAGTACATGAGATGGACCACACTGCAGCAAGAGAGGGGCCAAGAAATTTTGGAGTTCACCAATACCTTCCATACCTTGCGCACCAAGCTAGGTATCAAATACTCCGAGCAACATTTGGTTCTAAAATACCATGGGGCTCTACACAGATGCATCCAGACTGAAATAGATTTTCTGGACATCTCATCACTCGGTGCTTCTTATCGATATGTTGTTAAAATTGAGAATAAATTTAAGCACCAAAACAAATGGGAGTTTGGGTCTGCAAATCCGCAACAACCAAAGTATGAAAAAGACGACCCTAACAAACAAATTCCCGAAAACCAGTCCAAGACACAAAAAAAGAAGGGTCACAGGAAGACAAAGAAGGACACCGAAAAATGGTGCGAGTTCCACAAAAGCCCCTGGCACAACATCGATGAATGTCGCTCAAAACAGTCATTAGTGGCCGAGATCAAAGACAAAGAGACAAACCCTGATTCAGAATTCGATTTTGAAAATAATGGTAAAGGACAGATCATTGACACGGACCCCACTGCTATTGTCTCTACTGCAACAGTTCAACTAGAAGAACCAACAGATCTTGAAGAGGGGGAGCACCTTTTTCATTCACATATGTGGGTGAAGGGGACCCCGCTGCATTTTATTATTGATAGCGGAAGCCGGAAGTTCCTCATCTTAGTAGAGTTCGTCAAACAATTGGGATTGTCGACAACACCACACCCGTAGCCATACAACATTGGGTGGCTTCGCCAAGGATGAGATCTTCGTGTCAGCCAACAGTGTCGATTATCATACGACATCCAACCCTTCAAGGATGATGTATTATGTTATGTTTCCCCATTGGATGTCTGTGATGTGCTCTTGGGATAACCATATATGTGGAGACACCATGTTGTTTATGAGTCTCGACCCCGTAGTGTCATTGTTACTTTGGGGGGTCATCTCTACAGAATACCAAAGGTAGTTCCGACTAATGTTCCACCTAAAAAGTGTCGCAAGGTAGTATCTCATACTGCAAAATTCATCTTCTTCACAATCTGTTCAAAAGGAGAACAAAAGCACACTGCAACCACTACAACCTTGCCCCAAGCACCTTCTATCCAGCAGAAGCAGGTCGACAAGGTTGTAGCAAAGCACAAATATTCCTTCTGCACACCATCCTCTCATGTATCTCGACTTGTTGAACAACCTCAACCTCAACAGGTTCGTGATAGATGTCCACAGACTGAGCAGCGCAACGTCTCCAGCAAGAGAAGCAGCTCAACAAGATGTAGATTCAACAAACACTTTTCCTTCTCCACCGGGAACTCAATGCAATGGAGAGAATTTCTTCCTAAGGAGGGAAGATTGATGCAGGTGGATATAGGTGGCCACCCTCCTTTTCCAGCTAGCTCAAAACATCTTTCTGGCAATTTTGGCAATTTACTATTTTTAGCATGTTTTAACTTCCGGGGCCATTTTGAGGGCCTAAATGAAGGTTTTTCGAGATCAAGGTTCTCAATGATAGCTAAAGGAATGATTGAGCCCCAAAATGAATCTCCTCAATGATACCTTTTCAACGAGCTATTATATGCCTAAAACGAAGATCGTATGCAAAAGTTACGACCCTGGGAAGTTGATGTACTAACTTACCCGAACGAGGCCCACATGACTTTTGGCGCTTCATCTCCTAGGGTTAGGTTTTTGGATGTCTAGGACTTTTGGCATTCCTGTCATTTGTAAAAAGGCCTTCCGAGCCTCATTGTAATCATCTTCTTGCGAATGCGATTAGCCATCACATCTC
>ML807014.1:210009-222530 GCA_009831015.1 Picea engelmannii | reverse complement strand
CCATTCTTGATTCACCTTCCTTGTGTCCTCATCATGAATTTCATGGGATGCATTTTCACTTTCAGGTGTCTTCTCTATTACAAAATTTTTCAATACTTCCATGATCTCCCCTTTTAAACCCTCCATCATCTCTTGTAGTTCATGTTTTGTTACTATATTCTTTTGTAAATCATTTATGTCCCTATGCATTTCTTCACCTTCATCAAGAGTCCAAGTAGGATTTTTTGGAGGCTTATTTCGTGTAGAAGTTCCCTTTTTGGGTGGCATCTTGGCCAAGTATCACTTTTGAACCTTGATTTTGAGGTGGTTCTGCAAATTTAAGATGTATCACAAGGTGTATATACAAATTTAAGATGACCCAGAAGCTGAAATGTTTACCACATATACCTTACTAATTTATGTAAATAGCCTCTAGATTTTAGGGTCTGAAACATTACACAAAAGATTTTATAGCAAAAATTCTGCAATGACTCAGTTCAGGATGATTCTAGAACCCTATCTTGTACAGGTTGTATCTCCGAAAGTGTAAGGCCTCGGAAGATGAATTTTGAACCCAACGTACCTTGATCTGTCTACTAAATATCCTCCAAGCCATTCCTTTTGAAATGTTGTAGAAAAACAGTTATAGCAAAAATTCCAAGGTGTCTCAGATGTTGCAAAGAAACCACAAGACCTTGAGCTCTGATACCATATGTTAAGAACCAAATATCAATATAGCATAGAAAAAACTCAGAAAAAGTACTCAATGCCTTGAAAAAGAGATAATTTCAGATAATGAGCCTCTTCAAGGGGGAAACCTCCTCTTACCCCACTTAAATGTTCAAGTACAAGATGATTCAAAATGAAAATGTCTCCTTGGTATATATAGGAGACTAGGAGGTATAATTAAAACTAATGGCCTAAAGCCGGCATAAATAAAATAACATTACTAATATAATATGCCCCAATTAAGGGGTAATCGGCCAATATTAGGGCTTAACAGAAAATACCTCCAAGGAAAAAGGAGGGGATGTGTAATTGAATTCTTCAAGGACACATGTATATCATGAGGCATGGTTGGTTGACTCGGGTACATCCTTTCATATGAATCCCCACAAGGAGTGGTTCTGTGAATATGAAATGTATCATGGAGGTAATGTTTTCCTAGGTGATGAATCGACAACCAGAATCATAGGATGAAGAAAATTCAAGTTGAGGCTCATAGATGGAAGGATTAGAACACTACATGGTGTTATGCACATCCCAGGTTTGGCCAAAAATTTGACTTATGTAAGAAAAATAGATGATGCAGGGGTAAAAACAATATTTGAAAAGGAAACTTGCAGGATGGTTCGAGGAGAAATGGTGTTGTTGAAGGGAGTTCAGTTTGGAACTCTCTATAAGATGAAAGGAATCACTATTAGTGATGGCTGTAATAGTTCCATTGTTCCTGATATTGGATTTGAAGAAGAAATAACTCCTATAGTCTCTGGAGAAAAGGTTATGTTGTGGCATCAAAGACTGGGGTATATCGGAGAGAAGGGTCTTCGACTACCACATGGTAAAGTTATGGTTGAAGGTATGTCTAACTTCTCTCTGGATTTTGATTTCTATGAACAGTGTATATGGGAAGTAGAATTGGGTAAGATTCCCCTCTGGTGCAACAAGGCCAGAAGAAATTTTGCAGCTAATTCATAGTGATGTGTTTGGACCTGTGTCGGTTCCATCATTGGGAAAATTTTTGTACTATGTCTCATTTATAGATGAATTCTAGAGGAATACTTGGATATATTTCTTGAGGAAGAAATATTAAGTCTTTGACAAGTTTAAAGAGTTTAAGGATCTTGTTGAGAATCAAATAGAGAAAATAATTAAGGTGTTGAGGATAGATAATGGCAGAGAGTTATGTGGGAATAAATTTGAATAATTATGTAAGAAGTTTGGTATAATAAGGTAGAAGAATACTCCATATACACATCAATAGAATGGAGTTGTATAAAGAATGAATAAGACGTTGATGGAAAAATCAAGGTGCATGCTCAGTGGTGTCGGGTTAGGGAAAGAATTATGGGAAGAGGCAATGGGTATTGCATATTACCTGGTCAATAGATCACCCTTATCAGCACTATATGACAAGACTCCACAAGAGGTATGGACTAGTAAGAAACCTTCTCTCACACATCTCAAGGTGTTTGGTTGTGAGGCCTATGTTCATGTTCCAAAGGAAAACATGAGTAAGCTAGATTAGAACGTTGAAAAGTGTATCTTTATTGGGTATAAATATGGTCTCAAAGGTTATAAGATTTGGAACCCGAAAGCTAATAAGTTTGTGTGTAGCCGAGATTTGGTATTTAGAGAAATGAAGGATGTTGTTAAACAAGAAGTCCTCCCAAGTAAGGAAGAACCAAATAAAATAGAGTTTTATTTAAAGGATGATGAATGAGACTCTATAGAAGAACAATAATCAGAAGAAGAATATCCTCATACTCCAGTATTGAGGATATCGATTCGAGAAAGAAGGCTACTGGAAAGGTATACTCTATCTTATTTCCATTAAAATTTGCTTTGTCTATTACTAATGATGATCCTAGAACTGTAAAGGAGGAAGTGGATTCAGAGGATGGAAAGCTCTGGAAAAAGGCCATGGATGAAGAAATGGAATCCTTGGATAAGAATGAGGCTTGGGATCTAGTGGAGTTGTCGACTTGAAGAAATCCCATTGGTAGAAAATGGGTATTTAAAAAGAAATTTAATGCAGAAGACAAAGTCGAGAAATACAAAGCTTGGTTAGTAGAAAAGGGTTATTCCTAGGTTGAGGGAAATCATTTTGGTGATATTTTTTCTCTTGTTTCCAAGTTAAACTCTATAATATTTATGTTATTTGTTGTTTTTTCATTTGATTTTCTAGTAGAACATATGGATATGAAGACAACATTCCTACATGGGGATCTGGAAGAAGAAATATATGTGAAGCAGACAAAAGGCTTTGTTGTGAAGGGAAAGAAAAAGTTGGTATGCAAGCTGAAAAAGTCCCTGTATGGTTTAAAACAATCGCCAAGGATGTGGTATAAAAAAATTGATACTTATATGATGGGACTTGGCTTCACAAGAAGAAAAGAGGATCACTATGTGTATTTTAAATTAATTGGTGATCATTTGAATTATTTGATCTTGTATGTGGATGACATGTTGCTGATAGGAAACAACAAGGAGATTATCCAAGATGTGAAAACTCAGTTTTCCTCTAATTTTGACATGAAGAATATTGGTGCTTCGAATTTCATTTTGGGCATGGAAATTAAAATAGATTATAAAAATAGGAAACTCTAGTTAAGTCAGAGAAAAATGTCGAGACAATATTACAAAGATTTAATATGCAAGAATGTAAACCGGTCAAGATCCATATTCCTGTTTGTGTAAAGTTATCTACGAATCAATGTCCCAAGACACAGGAAGAGGAGGAGGACATGTCTCATGTTCCATATGCGAGTGCAGTTGGCAATTTGATGTATGAAATGGTTTGTACTAGACCGGACATTGCACATGTAGTGGGAGTTTTGAGCAAGTATGTGTCAAAACCAGGGAAGGAGAATTGGGAAAAAGTAAAACAGGGTTCCAGGTATTTGTGTGGCACTGCTAGCTATGGATTGTGCTACCAAGGAAGACTAGGATTGGACAGAGTGTTGGACATACATGAATTTTTGGATGCAGACTAGGTTGGATATCTAAATCATAGGACATCTACAAGTGGGTATGTGTTTAACCTGTTTGGAGGAGCAATTAGTTAGATGAGAAAAAGACATAATGTAGTGGCACTTTCAACTACATAAGTTGAATGCATGGCAGCCACTCATGCAAGTAAGGAAGCAATATGGTTACAAATATTGTGTTCAGGTATTGGGTTTGTAAAACAAGTTGTAAGGATATATTGTGACAGTTAGAGTATAATTTTTCTAGTGAAGAACCCAACTTATCATTCAAAGACAAAGCATATTAATATTCAATATCACTTTGTGAGAGACATGGTTGAAGAAAAGAATGTGTTGTTGATGAAGGTGGACACTTTGAAGAATGTTGTAGATTCATTAACAAAATATGTGAGCACTGAGAAGTTCTCTTGGTGTATAGAATCCATGGGCATTGGTGCCATGGATTGTTGACTATGTAACCTTGTAACCCCTTATATGCAAAGAAAACAACAAGTGGGAGAAAGTTGGGTATGTGTTATATTCTTTGCAAGACTAGATATAGTGTCTGCTATGTTGTGCCAAGCGTGCAAGGGGTTTGAGGGGGGGGACTCTAGTCCCCTTCTTCGGGGGTTGTAGAGGGCAGCTCCCCCGAGATTTTTTTTTTTGCGTCGGGAAGCATGTCACATTTTTGCCTTGTTTTTCATGTCGCCTCAATTTTTGTGTCCATTGTTGAGTGATTTTTCGGTGCATGTTTTGTTTTATGGTTTTCTATTTCTAGTTAAGGAATTAGGGTTGTTGACTAATCCAAGTCATTGGGTTATGGTTTTGAATGTCAATGGCTCCTATATTTATATTGTATTGTAAACAATGTATCACTATGATTGAATATAGAATATATTGGTTTTCCCAGTTTAGGTTTCCAGGAAAAAAAATATCTATGTAATGTGTGTATTTTCCATTATATCTTTTATGTTCTTTTATTGAAAATTTGTTTGCATTAAAATATTGTACAAGGTTAAAATAAAATATACATAAATAAACATAAAGAGATAACACTATCCTTCCTTCACCAATAGACAAGTAAAATCATCCATTTGCACCAAAGAAGAGAGAGATAGAATTGCCCAAGTAGGGTGAAAATTCCAGCCAAGACTGTTATGTAATTCTCACACCATCATGATAAAATGAAAGTGAGGTGACCTCTATTTATATGAGGTCACCTAAAACCAATTAGTCCACTTTAAAATGCCAACAAATAATTAGAGGGAGGTCTACCTCCTCTATTTTTCTTTTACAACTTACAAATTAAAATTTACATAAAATGAAGCCCTAATGATGATGACGCCATGCCCTAAAAGGGTGACATTGGGCTAAGGATGATACGTTGAGCCTCTAAGTGAAGATAGTTTGATATCCAAAGGCCATGTATCATCTCATCATGTGATAGAGTGACAAGTAATGCATCTCCCTCCATCAAATCAGATCACATCACCACTAGAACCATCAAACCCCATTATCCAAGGTGACATCAAGGGATAGGGTATGATATCCTAGGCCTTCCAAGTCCAACGTTTAGGTGAAAGGGGACACAATTTCATTCTCACATGTTTTCCAAATTCATCCAAAGGAAATTTTCATGTTCTCAAGTGTGCAATGAGTGGCGCACATCATCCATCATGTAGGATTTAGCACTTATGAAGGGCCAAGTGACCTAGTCCCTCCATGGAAAAGCTTTCAATTGGAAAGGTCCTGCAAAGACAAACAAGTACGCCCTCAAAGGGTCCAAAAGTCACATGTATCATGCCAAGTAAGCCATATTTAACAAAATAACCACCCAAACATGTGCATTAAATCCCCCATTTTCAAATGAAACAAATTCTCAAAGACCTTATACAACTTGCCAAACTTAAGTATGGGAGGGTTTTCATGGTGCCCTATTGGGTAGATCAATCCCCAAGTCAAGGAGTGTTTACCAAGAAGACCCTATCTTATTCATGTAAAAGAGTATGAGGTGGATGGGGGTATGAATTTTGGGAACAAGGTTTCTTGACATACAAGGGCTCATATTGTCTCATTTATGGGTGCCTTTGTAGAGGGTGTGTTGCATCCTCATTTGCAATGTAGTCTTTTTCCAAGCCATTTATTTCCATTAATTGATTATGGTCCAAAAAATTGAGTGCTATGTGCAATGGAAAGTAAGTATCATCGCAATTCCACTTGAATCTATGAACACATTGAGTGCCATGTGAAAATAAAGTGAAAGACACTGTAAATGAATTCCCTCAACAAGCAGGACATTTATTTATTATGTATTTTTCTTTTTTACAGGTCCTTGAATTTTTATGGAGAAGTGTTTCATTTCTATCAATACCTTAGGGTGAGAATCTAGAGGATGATTTATGGCTCTTATATTTTTCCAGCTACAACCCCTCTGGGAATTTATCCCCTTCTTCCCATGAAATGAGGTACATGCCCTTCTTGGGGTCAATAAGCCTAAAAACCCAAAAGATGAGGAAATATAGAGGAATAAGTGTGGAAAGTGGTTAATATAGATGGAAATGGTATGATGACCCTTCATGGAGATGCCCTAATAGAAATAATTTTCCCAAGGGTGACCCACTTACTAGGAAAACATGTCAACCACCAAGGTGAAATGAGGAAAAATGCACAATTTCCAAGAAAATGTTTCCAAGATAAAGAAAGGACCCTTTGCAACACGTTAAAATGACTCAATTATTAAAACGACACTTACCACGAGACCAGACTTGTTATCTCATGAATAAATACATGTTGTACTCTGTGGGCCAAGATAGTGTGGTGGACGTTGTTGCTGCCAATCAATGGTGATGTGTGGTAAGAGGAGAGGCTATGTTTGCTCAACTGGCTCTTGCCACTCCATGTCTTCAAACTATGGGCCTTGAGACATAATATCCTTAGTTACCCCTATTTATGGAGATGGATGGGAGGGATAAAATCCTACTCGAAGGAAAATCCACTAGCTTGATTGATCATCTCTGGATAGAACTACCGCATATAGATGATGACTCGTCTTCATTCTCACTCAGAATGCCATTGCTTACTGAATACTAAGAGGAGATGAGAGTTCGAAGGAAAATTGCATGGCTTCCCAAAGAACAAGACAAAAGTTAAGGGACAAGCTCATATCCAAAGAAATAAATCCTTCTTCTATTGAAAAAATGTTTCCCTTTCATCTGCATATCCTTTTAAAAATCCCCATGATGAAAACATTTATCCTCAGTAGTGTGAGTCTCCAATTATTTAGGGCTGACCAAGTCCTGATGTTCATCAAAATTCAAGTATGAAAATGATTGATAATATTCATCAGGTGATTGTTTTGAGTATTCAAAAGGATAATTCTCAAGTAAGTGTTGTAAATCCACATAGGTGTACTGCAACTAGTCATCCTTGGGCAGAAGAAACAAATATGTGACCATATCATCATCATGTTTCCAAACATCTGATCATTCTAGACTTGAAATCCACCCTCAATGCCATAAATGGGATCTCCATCAAAACTGGAACAACCAATATCCCATCCATGCCTCCCAACATGTATGAAATCGTCAATGTGTTCATAAACCGTGTTAGAGGGGTCCTCCATGAAATCATTTGTATCATTCAAATTAACCATTTATTCATCTTTGTGTGCAGGGAGAACAAAACCATGAGAGGCTTCAACAAGGTCTTCAACATGATGCATCTCATGGGAATGTTCTTCATTAAAAAAATCTTCATCATTGAGGATGTACTTTTTTGTGATCATGACATGTAAGTAATTTACTCTATGACATGTCTTGGTAAGATATTGTGCTAGTGAATCAGTAGGAACTTCTTCAAGGATCTATTAAAACACCTAATGTCCTTTCTTATTAAAGATATTTTTATCAATGGTCTTCTCTTATTCCTCTTTGTGGACCCGATCTCTGAGAAACTATTCATCATCATGGGCTTGATCTTCACTAAGTTTTGATAATTCTTTGGTCATTAAGAATAATCGATCCTAGGTTGGGAGGCCTTTCTGGTAACCATATTTATTTGTCATAGCATCACATAGTGACTTGACTCTAAAATAGGAAATGGAAACCTCCCATGCTACGTCTCAAGTAGGCTCCCTCTCATAATTTTGAAGGATAGTGTTGTACTCTTCTCTTCTTTGCATGTAGAACCAAACCAAGAAATATTTATTATGGAAATGCTCTAGTAATTGTTCATAAAACTCATTGTCTTCTATGTTTTCCTTGAGATACTTGAAACTTTCTTCATTACTATCATGAGCCCTTTGTTCCCCAATTGTGTTCTCCATAGGATTTTGAAGAAGTGTTTCCCTCAAGTCTTCAATAGGGTCCAAGGGAAGACTTTTCCTTAGAAAGGAATCTTTGAGGTCTTGAATAATATATTCAAATTTCTAAGTTCTAGGGCCCCAATACTTTAGGAAATGTTGGACAAGGACCATCGAAGAAGATATACTTTTAGGTCTCCAAGAATATCTAATCTATCCCCTTTGACTCTCCTCAAGAGACAAGAGAAAAAATCATACTACCACATCTTCATGTTCTATACACAGGCCTAAAACAAATTCAATAAACTTGACAATATGTGTAACAACCGAAGATGGATCACTGTCAAACTTCGTTTTGATGTTTTGGTAGCTGCGAGAGGTATTTTCCTCCTAGACAACCTTTCTTATAAGATAATAAGATTCCAAAAGTCCAAGGAATACCATTGAACAATGGAAGAACACCCCGAAAGAGAAGTCGGCCCATAGGAAAAGAATAAAGTGAAATTAGAATATCTAGAGAAGAATTCGACCCAACTAAAGTGACTTGAAGACCATAAATAGAGAAGATGTCTTGTTCATTTGGACACATACTCACTCACTCTCTCAGTAAATAAGGAAGTGCAAGTATGAGGCAAGGAAGAAGACACATTACTGTGACATTTGAGGTTCTTGGTTATTCTTGGTGGTGGTTTTTCTCTTGTACGCTATCTTTGGGAAGAGGTGTGCTACTCTTGTTTGGTGTTGCTACTGCAATTGTTTGGTCTACTAGTTCTATCTTGTGCGCTATCTTGGTACTAGGGTTTGTTCATTATCTATTTTCTCTTAAGGGTCGGTTCATGGTTGGATTATTTTGGACAAAATCTATCTAAGAAATGTTGGATGGGTTTTTCCCCCATTTGGGGTTTTCTTGGGACAAACTCTTGTGTTCTTCTGTTCTTGTTTATGTTTCTCATATTTCAGTGCATGATATAATTGTTAAAGTATAAGAAGATCTAAGAACATTGGTAACTCTATTTCTCTAAAATTAATAAAATATAACATGGTATCAAAGTTTTTTACCCTCAAAACAATTTAACCACTGGAAGGAAGATCGTTTGCAGCAGTACCTTGTCATTACATAATAATATTTTGTCAAGATCATTGAGCACTAGTTATAAGGCGTTGGGACTAATTTCACCACAGAGAAGTTGTCCCTACCCTAATACACCTCCTGCAACACTTTGGTTGCAGTTCCAAAGAAAATGACTATGGTACGAGAGTTGAAGATAGACTGGATGGAGAATATAACTTCAGATCCTGGAAGCATAGGGTAATCCTCATTATAGAAGAGAATGATTCATTGGATCATGCCAAGCAAATTATTTTAGAGCTAGAAGAAGAAGAAGCCAAAAAAAAGTTCAGGAAGAATGAAGTCAAGGCCAAGAGTATCTTGATAGACTCGATTAAGGATCATATAATACTGAATGTATCAGAATTAAAGACATCGAAGGAAATGTTTGATTCCCTAACCAAAATTTATGAAAGCAAGAATACCATCTGGAAGCTTACTCTAAGGCATGAAATCATAAATGCGACGATGAACAAGTCAGAAACAATCTCCAACTATTTCATGATAATATCGGAGGTCAAGGACTAGTTAGTAGATATTGGAGACCCAGTGGATGAAACTGAACTTTTGACTACTATAGTCAATGAATTTCCTTATTCTTGGGACCCATTTTTTTAGGGGATTTGTGCAAGAAGAAAATTTCCCAATTTTGACAAGTTACGGTCAGATTGTACCCAAGAAGAATCTAGACTAATATCCAAATCGTAGAAGAAAAATAATGATGAAAATCAATCTCTTGTTTCTCATGTCAAGAAAAGGAAAGAAAAGGGAGAAGTCATTATGAAGAAAACTAGAAGACAATGTTATGAGAAGGATGCATCAAAAGTAAGATGCTACAACTGCAAGAAGATGGGACATTATGCCACTCAATGTCCTCATAGAAATGAAAAAGGAAAGAGAAAACATCATGCACATGCATCATATATAAAAGAGCACACAAAGGAGTCAAAGGATGAAGAATTTGTATTTGTTTCAGCACTCAAAGGTATTATCACTCAAGGAAGTGATAATTGGATTGTAGATAGTGGTGCTTCCAAACACATGACTGAATTTAGAAGTTCTCTTACAAATCTAAAAAAAAAAATGTCATCCCTTCAAGTGGAACTTGGGGATGATTCCAAACACGTAGTCAAAGGAGTTGGAGAAACCTCCTTTCAACTTGACTCATATAACCCTATTTTAATTAAATATTTGTTTGTACAAGGATTGAAGAAAAATATTGTTTCTATTTCTTCTTTAGAATATAAAGGTTGTAGGGTAGATTGTGTGGATGGCCAAGTTCTTCTATGGCCCAAGAATTCAAGCATATATGAAGCTATCGTGATTGGTGTACAAGACGGAGGATTTTATAAATTGAAGGGAAACCAAGAACAAGCCCTTGTACACAATAGTGTTATCTCTGGTGAGATATGGAACTAAATAATTGCTCATATAAATTATAGAGAACTACTAGTATTGAGCAAGATGGTTATAGGTCTACTAGATATTTAGGTAGAACATGATGGAGTATATAAAGTTTGTGCACTTGAAAAGAATGTCAAAGGAATCTTTACTAAAAATGATTGCAGGTCCAAGGGGATCTTGGACATCATATACTCCTATTTATATGTATAGATGACAGTGCTATGCTTAGGTCAGACATATGTTTTGTAGTGAACACTTTGAGTTAGTACATGGTTGAGCCTAGACATGTACATTGGATAGAAATACAAAAACATGTTGAGGTACCTACATGGTACAATTGGATATGGATTGAGATATGTCTCGGATAGAGATGTGAAGCTACAGGGTTATACAAAGTCTGACTAGGCAGGGAGTGCAGTGAACTAGAAAAGCACGTCTAGATGCTACTTTAGTTTGGGATCAGGCATGATCTCATGGTTAAGAAGGAAGCAAACATTAGTGGCACTCAGTACAAAATAGGCAAAGTATATTGCATTCAGTGTTGCAATACTTGAAGCAGTATGGCTTCAGAAGTTGCTTTCAGGGTTATTTGATCTAGAGTTGGAGCCAAGTTCGATACATTGTGATAATCAAAGTTCCATGAAGATTTAAGAGAATCATGTCATTCATGACAAGTCGAAGCATATAGAGATCAAATACTACTATAACCAATACATGGTGCAGAGAGGAGATGTGGAGCTCTGGTACATATCCATATATGATCAAATAGTGGACATTCTCACCAAGCCTCTATATAGAGTGAAGTATGAGTACTTCAGAGACAAGCTTGGCATGATGCAGAATGTCCACCCTCATTGAGAGGGAGGTGTGGTGTTTCTCCTCCATCTGGATAACCCCTTTGGCCAAGGGTTTCCCAAATCAGTCATGTGAGGTGACTAAGGCATTGATGCACAGTTAGGTACAAGTATTTCCTATGCCATGTGAGGTGGCTAGGTGTGAAGAAGACTTGTAGCATGGTATTGGAACATGGTGGTGTAGCCCTGGGACTATGGTCATAGTATTTCCCAGTTGATGGGTGTGAATAAGACTATTGGGAGAAGAGAAACATCACAATATAGTCATGAGGACAATGGAAGCGGTTGTGTACCACTAGAAAACATGTTAGTAGTTGTGTGCTACTAGTTGATTGCTAAGTAGTCATGAGACTATGGCAGTGGTTGTGTACCATTGGACAACATGCTAGTAGTTGTTTGCTACTAGTTGATTGCTACGTATTCGTGAGACTATGGAAGTGGTTGTGTACCACTAGACAACATGCTAGTAGGTATGTGCTACTTAGTTGTAAGACTATGATAGTAGTTTTGTACTACTATGACAGTAGTTGTGTACTACTATGAAAACAATTATGTATAGTTGATAGTATTGTAGTAGTTGTGTGTTACTGGTTGATTTCTATGTAGTCATGGAGACCAATAGACTGCTTGGAAGTAGTTGTGTGCTACTAGTTGATTGCAGCATAGTCATAGAGACAGTGGTAGATGATTTCAACTATCAATGGCATGGTGGTAGTTGTGTGTTGCTAACTGATTGCAGAGTAGTCAGTGGACTACTAGGTGAATACATCGTGGAAAGATACCTACCTAGATAAGAGGGAGTGTTTATGTTTTGGTAGTTGTGGGAGGTATTTTCCTCCTAGAAAACTTTTCTTAGAAGAGAAGAATATTTCAGAATTCCAAGGGAGACCATTGAACAGTGGAAGAACACCTATAAAGAGAAGTCGCCCCATAGGAAAAGATTAAAGTGAAATTAGAATCTCCAGAGAAGAAATTGGCCCAAATAAAGTGACTTGATTATTATAAATAGAGAATACATCTTGCTCATTTGGACACACACTCACTCACTCTCTCACTCAAGAAGGAAGCACAATTCTAAGGCAAGGAAGAAGACACAGTATTGTGGTATATGAGGTTCTTGGTTATTCTTGGTGGTGGTTTTTCTCTTGTGCAATATATTTTGTTTGGTGTTGTTGTTGCACCTGTCT
>ML807014.1:173193-209909 GCA_009831015.1 Picea engelmannii | reverse complement strand
AAGGAGGAAGTGGATTCAGAGGATGGAAAGCTCTGGAAAAAGGCCATGGATGAAGAAATGGAATCCTTGGATAAGAATGAGGCTTGGGATCTAGTGGAGTTGTCGACTTGAAGAAATCCCATTGGTAGAAAATGGGTATTTAAAAAGAAATTTAATGCAGAAGACAAAGTCGAGAAATACAAAGCTTGGTTAGTAGAAAAGGGTTATTCCTAGGTTGAGGGAAATCATTTTGGTGATATTTTTTCTCTTGTTTCCAAGTTAAACTCTATAATATTTATGTTATTTGTTGTTTTTTCATTTGATTTTCTAGTAGAACATATGGATATGAAGACAACATTCCTACATGGGGATCTGGAAGAAGAAATATATGTGAAGCAGACAAAAGGCTTTGTTGTGAAGGGAAAGAAAAAGTTGGTATGCAAGCTGAAAAAGTCCCTGTATGGTTTAAAACAATCGCCAAGGATGTGGTATAAAAAAATTGATACTTATATGATGGGACTTGGCTTCACAAGAAGAAAAGAGGATCACTATGTGTATTTTAAATTAATTGGTGATCATTTGAATTATTTGATCTTGTATGTGGATGACATGTTGCTGATAGGAAACAACAAGGAGATTATCCAAGATGTGAAAACTCAGTTTTCCTCTAATTTTGACATGAAGAATATTGGTGCTTCGAATTTCATTTTGGGCATGGAAATTAAAATAGATTATAAAAATAGGAAACTCTAGTTAAGTCAGAGAAAAATGTCGAGACAATATTACAAAGATTTAATATGCAAGAATGTAAACCGGTCAAGATCCATATTCCTGTTTGTGTAAAGTTATCTACGAATCAATGTCCCAAGACACAGGAAGAGGAGGAGGACATGTCTCATGTTCCATATGCGAGTGCAGTTGGCAATTTGATGTATGAAATGGTTTGTACTAGACCGGACATTGCACATGTAGTGGGAGTTTTGAGCAAGTATGTGTCAAAACCAGGGAAGGAGAATTGGGAAAAAGTAAAACAGGGTTCCAGGTATTTGTGTGGCACTGCTAGCTATGGATTGTGCTACCAAGGAAGACTAGGATTGGACAGAGTGTTGGACATACATGAATTTTTGGATGCAGACTAGGTTGGATATCTAAATCATAGGACATCTACAAGTGGGTATGTGTTTAACCTGTTTGGAGGAGCAATTAGTTAGATGAGAAAAAGACATAATGTAGTGGCACTTTCAACTACATAAGTTGAATGCATGGCAGCCACTCATGCAAGTAAGGAAGCAATATGGTTACAAATATTGTGTTCAGGTATTGGGTTTGTAAAACAAGTTGTAAGGATATATTGTGACAGTTAGAGTATAATTTTTCTAGTGAAGAACCCAACTTATCATTCAAAGACAAAGCATATTAATATTCAATATCACTTTGTGAGAGACATGGTTGAAGAAAAGAATGTGTTGTTGATGAAGGTGGACACTTTGAAGAATGTTGTAGATTCATTAACAAAATATGTGAGCACTGAGAAGTTCTCTTGGTGTATAGAATCCATGGGCATTGGTGCCATGGATTGTTGACTATGTAACCTTGTAACCCCTTATATGCAAAGAAAACAACAAGTGGGAGAAAGTTGGGTATGTGTTATATTCTTTGCAAGACTAGATATAGTGTCTGCTATGTTGTGCCAAGCGTGCAAGGGGTTTGAGGGGGGGGACTCTAGTCCCCTTCTTCGGGGGTTGTAGAGGGCAGCTCCCCCGAGATTTTTTTTTTTGCGTCGGGAAGCATGTCACATTTTTGCCTTGTTTTTCATGTCGCCTCAATTTTTGTGTCCATTGTTGAGTGATTTTTCGGTGCATGTTTTGTTTTATGGTTTTCTATTTCTAGTTAAGGAATTAGGGTTGTTGACTAATCCAAGTCATTGGGTTATGGTTTTGAATGTCAATGGCTCCTATATTTATATTGTATTGTAAACAATGTATCACTATGATTGAATATAGAATATATTGGTTTTCCCAGTTTAGGTTTCCAGGAAAAAAAATATCTATGTAATGTGTGTATTTTCCATTATATCTTTTATGTTCTTTTATTGAAAATTTGTTTGCATTAAAATATTGTACAAGGTTAAAATAAAATATACATAAATAAACATAAAGAGATAACACTATCCTTCCTTCACCAATAGACAAGTAAAATCATCCATTTGCACCAAAGAAGAGAGAGATAGAATTGCCCAAGTAGGGTGAAAATTCCAGCCAAGACTGTTATGTAATTCTCACACCATCATGATAAAATGAAAGTGAGGTGACCTCTATTTATATGAGGTCACCTAAAACCAATTAGTCCACTTTAAAATGCCAACAAATAATTAGAGGGAGGTCTACCTCCTCTATTTTTCTTTTACAACTTACAAATTAAAATTTACATAAAATGAAGCCCTAATGATGATGACGCCATGCCCTAAAAGGGTGACATTGGGCTAAGGATGATACGTTGAGCCTCTAAGTGAAGATAGTTTGATATCCAAAGGCCATGTATCATCTCATCATGTGATAGAGTGACAAGTAATGCATCTCCCTCCATCAAATCAGATCACATCACCACTAGAACCATCAAACCCCATTATCCAAGGTGACATCAAGGGATAGGGTATGATATCCTAGGCCTTCCAAGTCCAACGTTTAGGTGAAAGGGGACACAATTTCATTCTCACATGTTTTCCAAATTCATCCAAAGGAAATTTTCATGTTCTCAAGTGTGCAATGAGTGGCGCACATCATCCATCATGTAGGATTTAGCACTTATGAAGGGCCAAGTGACCTAGTCCCTCCATGGAAAAGCTTTCAATTGGAAAGGTCCTGCAAAGACAAACAAGTACGCCCTCAAAGGGTCCAAAAGTCACATGTATCATGCCAAGTAAGCCATATTTAACAAAATAACCACCCAAACATGTGCATTAAATCCCCCATTTTCAAATGAAACAAATTCTCAAAGACCTTATACAACTTGCCAAACTTAAGTATGGGAGGGTTTTCATGGTGCCCTATTGGGTAGATCAATCCCCAAGTCAAGGAGTGTTTACCAAGAAGACCCTATCTTATTCATGTAAAAGAGTATGAGGTGGATGGGGGTATGAATTTTGGGAACAAGGTTTCTTGACATACAAGGGCTCATATTGTCTCATTTATGGGTGCCTTTGTAGAGGGTGTGTTGCATCCTCATTTGCAATGTAGTCTTTTTCCAAGCCATTTATTTCCATTAATTGATTATGGTCCAAAAAATTGAGTGCTATGTGCAATGGAAAGTAAGTATCATCGCAATTCCACTTGAATCTATGAACACATTGAGTGCCATGTGAAAATAAAGTGAAAGACACTGTAAATGAATTCCCTCAACAAGCAGGACATTTATTTATTATGTATTTTTCTTTTTTACAGGTCCTTGAATTTTTATGGAGAAGTGTTTCATTTCTATCAATACCTTAGGGTGAGAATCTAGAGGATGATTTATGGCTCTTATATTTTTCCAGCTACAACCCCTCTGGGAATTTATCCCCTTCTTCCCATGAAATGAGGTACATGCCCTTCTTGGGGTCAATAAGCCTAAAAACCCAAAAGATGAGGAAATATAGAGGAATAAGTGTGGAAAGTGGTTAATATAGATGGAAATGGTATGATGACCCTTCATGGAGATGCCCTAATAGAAATAATTTTCCCAAGGGTGACCCACTTACTAGGAAAACATGTCAACCACCAAGGTGAAATGAGGAAAAATGCACAATTTCCAAGAAAATGTTTCCAAGATAAAGAAAGGACCCTTTGCAACACGTTAAAATGACTCAATTATTAAAACGACACTTACCACGAGACCAGACTTGTTATCTCATGAATAAATACATGTTGTACTCTGTGGGCCAAGATAGTGTGGTGGACGTTGTTGCTGCCAATCAATGGTGATGTGTGGTAAGAGGAGAGGCTATGTTTGCTCAACTGGCTCTTGCCACTCCATGTCTTCAAACTATGGGCCTTGAGACATAATATCCTTAGTTACCCCTATTTATGGAGATGGATGGGAGGGATAAAATCCTACTCGAAGGAAAATCCACTAGCTTGATTGATCATCTCTGGATAGAACTACCGCATATAGATGATGACTCGTCTTCATTCTCACTCAGAATGCCATTGCTTACTGAATACTAAGAGGAGATGAGAGTTCGAAGGAAAATTGCATGGCTTCCCAAAGAACAAGACAAAAGTTAAGGGACAAGCTCATATCCAAAGAAATAAATCCTTCTTCTATTGAAAAAATGTTTCCCTTTCATCTGCATATCCTTTTAAAAATCCCCATGATGAAAACATTTATCCTCAGTAGTGTGAGTCTCCAATTATTTAGGGCTGACCAAGTCCTGATGTTCATCAAAATTCAAGTATGAAAATGATTGATAATATTCATCAGGTGATTGTTTTGAGTATTCAAAAGGATAATTCTCAAGTAAGTGTTGTAAATCCACATAGGTGTACTGCAACTAGTCATCCTTGGGCAGAAGAAACAAATATGTGACCATATCATCATCATGTTTCCAAACATCTGATCATTCTAGACTTGAAATCCACCCTCAATGCCATAAATGGGATCTCCATCAAAACTGGAACAACCAATATCCCATCCATGCCTCCCAACATGTATGAAATCGTCAATGTGTTCATAAACCGTGTTAGAGGGGTCCTCCATGAAATCATTTGTATCATTCAAATTAACCATTTATTCATCTTTGTGTGCAGGGAGAACAAAACCATGAGAGGCTTCAACAAGGTCTTCAACATGATGCATCTCATGGGAATGTTCTTCATTAAAAAAATCTTCATCATTGAGGATGTACTTTTTTGTGATCATGACATGTAAGTAATTTACTCTATGACATGTCTTGGTAAGATATTGTGCTAGTGAATCAGTAGGAACTTCTTCAAGGATCTATTAAAACACCTAATGTCCTTTCTTATTAAAGATATTTTTATCAATGGTCTTCTCTTATTCCTCTTTGTGGACCCGATCTCTGAGAAACTATTCATCATCATGGGCTTGATCTTCACTAAGTTTTGATAATTCTTTGGTCATTAAGAATAATCGATCCTAGGTTGGGAGGCCTTTCTGGTAACCATATTTATTTGTCATAGCATCACATAGTGACTTGACTCTAAAATAGGAAATGGAAACCTCCCATGCTACGTCTCAAGTAGGCTCCCTCTCATAATTTTGAAGGATAGTGTTGTACTCTTCTCTTCTTTGCATGTAGAACCAAACCAAGAAATATTTATTATGGAAATGCTCTAGTAATTGTTCATAAAACTCATTGTCTTCTATGTTTTCCTTGAGATACTTGAAACTTTCTTCATTACTATCATGAGCCCTTTGTTCCCCAATTGTGTTCTCCATAGGATTTTGAAGAAGTGTTTCCCTCAAGTCTTCAATAGGGTCCAAGGGAAGACTTTTCCTTAGAAAGGAATCTTTGAGGTCTTGAATAATATATTCAAATTTCTAAGTTCTAGGGCCCCAATACTTTAGGAAATGTTGGACAAGGACCATCGAAGAAGATATACTTTTAGGTCTCCAAGAATATCTAATCTATCCCCTTTGACTCTCCTCAAGAGACAAGAGAAAAAATCATACTACCACATCTTCATGTTCTATACACAGGCCTAAAACAAATTCAATAAACTTGACAATATGTGTAACAACCGAAGATGGATCACTGTCAAACTTCGTTTTGATGTTTTGGTAGCTGCGAGAGGTATTTTCCTCCTAGACAACCTTTCTTATAAGATAATAAGATTCCAAAAGTCCAAGGAATACCATTGAACAATGGAAGAACACCCCGAAAGAGAAGTCGGCCCATAGGAAAAGAATAAAGTGAAATTAGAATATCTAGAGAAGAATTCGACCCAACTAAAGTGACTTGAAGACCATAAATAGAGAAGATGTCTTGTTCATTTGGACACATACTCACTCACTCTCTCAGTAAATAAGGAAGTGCAAGTATGAGGCAAGGAAGAAGACACATTACTGTGACATTTGAGGTTCTTGGTTATTCTTGGTGGTGGTTTTTCTCTTGTACGCTATCTTTGGGAAGAGGTGTGCTACTCTTGTTTGGTGTTGCTACTGCAATTGTTTGGTCTACTAGTTCTATCTTGTGCGCTATCTTGGTACTAGGGTTTGTTCATTATCTATTTTCTCTTAAGGGTCGGTTCATGGTTGGATTATTTTGGACAAAATCTATCTAAGAAATGTTGGATGGGTTTTTCCCCCATTTGGGGTTTTCTTGGGACAAACTCTTGTGTTCTTCTGTTCTTGTTTATGTTTCTCATATTTCAGTGCATGATATAATTGTTAAAGTATAAGAAGATCTAAGAACATTGGTAACTCTATTTCTCTAAAATTAATAAAATATAACATGGTATCAAAGTTTTTTACCCTCAAAACAATTTAACCACTGGAAGGAAGATCGTTTGCAGCAGTACCTTGTCATTACATAATAATATTTTGTCAAGATCATTGAGCACTAGTTATAAGGCGTTGGGACTAATTTCACCACAGAGAAGTTGTCCCTACCCTAATACACCTCCTGCAACACTTTGGTTGCAGTTCCAAAGAAAATGACTATGGTACGAGAGTTGAAGATAGACTGGATGGAGAATATAACTTCAGATCCTGGAAGCATAGGGTAATCCTCATTATAGAAGAGAATGATTCATTGGATCATGCCAAGCAAATTATTTTAGAGCTAGAAGAAGAAGAAGCCAAAAAAAAGTTCAGGAAGAATGAAGTCAAGGCCAAGAGTATCTTGATAGACTCGATTAAGGATCATATAATACTGAATGTATCAGAATTAAAGACATCGAAGGAAATGTTTGATTCCCTAACCAAAATTTATGAAAGCAAGAATACCATCTGGAAGCTTACTCTAAGGCATGAAATCATAAATGCGACGATGAACAAGTCAGAAACAATCTCCAACTATTTCATGATAATATCGGAGGTCAAGGACTAGTTAGTAGATATTGGAGACCCAGTGGATGAAACTGAACTTTTGACTACTATAGTCAATGAATTTCCTTATTCTTGGGACCCATTTTTTTAGGGGATTTGTGCAAGAAGAAAATTTCCCAATTTTGACAAGTTACGGTCAGATTGTACCCAAGAAGAATCTAGACTAATATCCAAATCGTAGAAGAAAAATAATGATGAAAATCAATCTCTTGTTTCTCATGTCAAGAAAAGGAAAGAAAAGGGAGAAGTCATTATGAAGAAAACTAGAAGACAATGTTATGAGAAGGATGCATCAAAAGTAAGATGCTACAACTGCAAGAAGATGGGACATTATGCCACTCAATGTCCTCATAGAAATGAAAAAGGAAAGAGAAAACATCATGCACATGCATCATATATAAAAGAGCACACAAAGGAGTCAAAGGATGAAGAATTTGTATTTGTTTCAGCACTCAAAGGTATTATCACTCAAGGAAGTGATAATTGGATTGTAGATAGTGGTGCTTCCAAACACATGACTGAATTTAGAAGTTCTCTTACAAATCTAAAAAAAAAAATGTCATCCCTTCAAGTGGAACTTGGGGATGATTCCAAACACGTAGTCAAAGGAGTTGGAGAAACCTCCTTTCAACTTGACTCATATAACCCTATTTTAATTAAATATTTGTTTGTACAAGGATTGAAGAAAAATATTGTTTCTATTTCTTCTTTAGAATATAAAGGTTGTAGGGTAGATTGTGTGGATGGCCAAGTTCTTCTATGGCCCAAGAATTCAAGCATATATGAAGCTATCGTGATTGGTGTACAAGACGGAGGATTTTATAAATTGAAGGGAAACCAAGAACAAGCCCTTGTACACAATAGTGTTATCTCTGGTGAGATATGGAACTAAATAATTGCTCATATAAATTATAGAGAACTACTAGTATTGAGCAAGATGGTTATAGGTCTACTAGATATTTAGGTAGAACATGATGGAGTATATAAAGTTTGTGCACTTGAAAAGAATGTCAAAGGAATCTTTACTAAAAATGATTGCAGGTCCAAGGGGATCTTGGACATCATATACTCCTATTTATATGTATAGATGACAGTGCTATGCTTAGGTCAGACATATGTTTTGTAGTGAACACTTTGAGTTAGTACATGGTTGAGCCTAGACATGTACATTGGATAGAAATACAAAAACATGTTGAGGTACCTACATGGTACAATTGGATATGGATTGAGATATGTCTCGGATAGAGATGTGAAGCTACAGGGTTATACAAAGTCTGACTAGGCAGGGAGTGCAGTGAACTAGAAAAGCACGTCTAGATGCTACTTTAGTTTGGGATCAGGCATGATCTCATGGTTAAGAAGGAAGCAAACATTAGTGGCACTCAGTACAAAATAGGCAAAGTATATTGCATTCAGTGTTGCAATACTTGAAGCAGTATGGCTTCAGAAGTTGCTTTCAGGGTTATTTGATCTAGAGTTGGAGCCAAGTTCGATACATTGTGATAATCAAAGTTCCATGAAGATTTAAGAGAATCATGTCATTCATGACAAGTCGAAGCATATAGAGATCAAATACTACTATAACCAATACATGGTGCAGAGAGGAGATGTGGAGCTCTGGTACATATCCATATATGATCAAATAGTGGACATTCTCACCAAGCCTCTATATAGAGTGAAGTATGAGTACTTCAGAGACAAGCTTGGCATGATGCAGAATGTCCACCCTCATTGAGAGGGAGGTGTGGTGTTTCTCCTCCATCTGGATAACCCCTTTGGCCAAGGGTTTCCCAAATCAGTCATGTGAGGTGACTAAGGCATTGATGCACAGTTAGGTACAAGTATTTCCTATGCCATGTGAGGTGGCTAGGTGTGAAGAAGACTTGTAGCATGGTATTGGAACATGGTGGTGTAGCCCTGGGACTATGGTCATAGTATTTCCCAGTTGATGGGTGTGAATAAGACTATTGGGAGAAGAGAAACATCACAATATAGTCATGAGGACAATGGAAGCGGTTGTGTACCACTAGAAAACATGTTAGTAGTTGTGTGCTACTAGTTGATTGCTAAGTAGTCATGAGACTATGGCAGTGGTTGTGTACCATTGGACAACATGCTAGTAGTTGTTTGCTACTAGTTGATTGCTACGTATTCGTGAGACTATGGAAGTGGTTGTGTACCACTAGACAACATGCTAGTAGGTATGTGCTACTTAGTTGTAAGACTATGATAGTAGTTTTGTACTACTATGACAGTAGTTGTGTACTACTATGAAAACAATTATGTATAGTTGATAGTATTGTAGTAGTTGTGTGTTACTGGTTGATTTCTATGTAGTCATGGAGACCAATAGACTGCTTGGAAGTAGTTGTGTGCTACTAGTTGATTGCAGCATAGTCATAGAGACAGTGGTAGATGATTTCAACTATCAATGGCATGGTGGTAGTTGTGTGTTGCTAACTGATTGCAGAGTAGTCAGTGGACTACTAGGTGAATACATCGTGGAAAGATACCTACCTAGATAAGAGGGAGTGTTTATGTTTTGGTAGTTGTGGGAGGTATTTTCCTCCTAGAAAACTTTTCTTAGAAGAGAAGAATATTTCAGAATTCCAAGGGAGACCATTGAACAGTGGAAGAACACCTATAAAGAGAAGTCGCCCCATAGGAAAAGATTAAAGTGAAATTAGAATCTCCAGAGAAGAAATTGGCCCAAATAAAGTGACTTGATTATTATAAATAGAGAATACATCTTGCTCATTTGGACACACACTCACTCACTCTCTCACTCAAGAAGGAAGCACAATTCTAAGGCAAGGAAGAAGACACAGTATTGTGGTATATGAGGTTCTTGGTTATTCTTGGTGGTGGTTTTTCTCTTGTGCAATATATTTTGTTTGGTGTTGTTGTTGCACCTGTCTGCTCTACTAGCTCTATTTTGTGTGCAATCCTAGTGCTATGGTTTCTTCATTATCTATTTTCTCTTAAGAGTTGGTTCATGGTTGGATTATTTTGGACAAAATCTATCTAAGAAAGTTTGGCTAGATTTTTTCCCCATTTGGGGTTTTTCGAGGATAAAGTCTTGTTGGCACAAGGGTAGACCCAAGGTTCAATGACTCAACAACACACCAACAAAACCCTAACTACCGACCCTTTCAGAAACACCTGCGAAGCAGATGAAGTCACACCCGAGGTAGAGGCAAGGGGGTTTGCAAGACTCAAGTGTCTACAACCTAGCTGGGACATATATTTATGATCACAATACTTAGCAGAGCACTTATAAATTAACATTCATTAGTCTTTAACCCTTATTCACATTGCAGGTTAAACCCTTATTACAGATCGGTACAGTAATAACCAAGATCAAGCACATCTAACCATTCAACACATAGCATCATAGAAGATCTAACATTCATTCATGTATAAATCCCTAAGCATCAATGGATCTACCTATTATACATCAAGATCATTACACTAAGCAAGTAAATACATAAACACCATGAAAAATACAACACAAAGTGCGTCGACATGAGATATATGTGGTTCACCCCAGTGTGGGGCTATGTCCACCAATCTTCTTCTCTTATTATTAGTCTCTTCCAATATTCTTACATGCACCCAGCCACAAATCCAACTCCGCGTAGGAAAGTTGATCTTCGCGCACCTCACCAGATCCCCCTTCCTCGATTTATATCAAAGAACAAAGCCTTCTTACAATCACTTGCACTTAAATCTACAAGTCTTAGTATGCACGAAGCATTCACAACTATTTGCTCTTAGCAACCTTCACAGGATCTTGCACAAAGTCAATTAGAACCCCTTTCTTACATCGCTTAGCTTCTTATTTATACATTACAAAAGTGTCCTAAACATGGGTAAACCCATGGGACGACATCCCATACCCATTACATAAACCCTAAAATCCCCAAAAGCCTGCAAAATGGGTGAGATCCCGCGATCTCTGCTTCGCCTGGGAGCTCTATCTTTGACCATCCTGTCGAAGTCCCAAAAATGGTCAAACATGACCAAGGTTCTCCCAAAACTTGGTCAAGGGACAATAGGCCCCCAACACTCACTTGTGGCTCATCCCGAGTCACTCTAATCTAGGCAACACTACTTCAAAGGCCTCGAGCTTAGCTCGAGCTGCCTCGACTTGCTGCTTCACCAAAGCCTCCTACTCGGTGAACTCCTTAATGACTTGCTCAGTGACAGGCCCTTCCAGGCACTTTTCTACTGTTGTGACCACGTGTTCCAGCTATGCACCTTGTCCCTCAATCTATTCAAAAAGGGTGTAAGCTTCGTCATGCACCGACTGGAGTCTTTAGGTCACCTCCATCACTCTGCTTTGGATAGCAGTGACTTGCTATTGAACTGCATGCTACTCCTATGATCTCTTCATATTCTCAATGGTCGTAATCTTCTTCAGTTGTGCTTACACAGTCGATGCATGTTGCTTCACATCCTGGAGTTGTGCCTCCAATATCCTGAGCTCCATGTCTTTTGCAAGACGCTCATAGGTCTGTGCACTTTGATCACTGAGTTGCTTTCATTCTGAAGTCGACGCCCTAATTCTTTCTACTGTGCTCCTAGTAGTTTCTTCCCTTTGATCTTGTACTTCTTGTGGAGTGTTAGGAATTGCTTGCAGTTCTAACTCTACTACTCTTTCTTGAAGTTGTTGAATGGCCTTAGCGAGCTTCCCTACTTGGTTCTTGGTTTTCTCTTCTTCTATCTGTGCTAAGCCCGACACAGAGCGAAGTGCTCTATTCAATGACTCTTTAACTCCAATCTTCTCTACGAGCACTTGATCTTTCCCTTTTCGGATTTGTTCTCTATCCACTTCAAACTTTTCCTGGAGGTCATCTGTCTCTTGCTGTGCAATCCAAAGTTTCTCTAAGGCCTCCTCCTTTTATTATCTCAAGGCCTTTGTGGCCTGCTCCTTTTCTTCTTGTACTCGAAGAAGGTGAGCCTCTGTAGCATATTCTATATTTCACAATTGGGTGGGCTCATCCCCCAATTCTGCACCTTCTGATGACGACGACGCAGTAGACACTACACAACTCAAATAGAGAGCTTGTTGTACCCCCTTCATATTTTCCTCGATGCTTTCATACATTGTCTCCTGCTTTGCTTCATTTCACTTGAATATATCCTTCGAAACATATTCTACAACTGCAATGATGAGGTCAATATCATCCACTGTGAGTACATTCTATGAATGAGGTTTATTGGCTCGTGACTTATTCCACGTTGAGGGTTTCTTTGGAGAAACCTTCCTTTTCTTTGATGTCTCGACTTCTGTTAGGGGATCCTTTGGCGGTGTTTCTTTTCCCTTTTCTTGCTTTTCTTCTTCCCCTTCCTCCTCTTCATTTACTTCGTCACCTCCTCCTCCCAGTGAGTCAGATGAAGTTTCCTCCAATGCGTTGTTTATCTCTTGCACTTCTTCCTTTTTCTTCTTTTTCTTAGCACTGCTTGGTCCATCATACTCTGTCCTAGTGACCATAGGAATTTCGATGAGGTCAGGGTCAAAGAGTTATGAATCTCCAATCGGTACAAGGAATTCAGCAGACCATTCCTTGGTTATTTCCTCCATATATTCCTCAGTCAGCTTGTAGTACGACTGTAGCTCCTCTTTACTTTCTTCCCTGCGCGTAGTGATGTAGATGAAGTGGAGGTCTGCGTGGAACTTATCTAATGGCTTGTAAGTATGCAAGGCATTTGGATTCATTCGAGGGAATGAATCAATGACACGTGTGAGTTATAGGTAGTAGGTGTGGAAGAAAACATTCGAATACCATTGCTTCTCCATATCTCTTGAATACCACAAGGTGGTGAACCTCACGGATAGTGGTTTAGATGGCTCAAATTCAGGGAATGTCACTTCCTCTGGCATCTCCCAAGAGACAAACGCAATGAGAATCAATAACCAGCTAAAGTGGAACTTATATCCTTGGTCCTGTTCTTCACAACAGTCCTTCTCCAACTCATTGATGAGGTAGCTCACCCAGTTCATCTGCATGCCCTTGACGCACTTCCCTACGAGGTTGACGACGAACCCTATAAATTGCATTGGTCTATTCTTTTCGACGAGCTTGCCAATGATCAACTGACAAGCTAGGTGCACTGCGCCATCTTGGATGGAGGCTACCTTGTAGTCTCACTTCCCTTTCTCCACATTGCCATACGCCTCCTTGATGCATTGTGCTAAGGAGCGATCTAACATTTTTTCTGGGTATAATTTTTAAGGGTTTGATCCCTACATGCTTAGTCCGGTGATTAGGTGGATCAACTTCATATCCAAAGTGACATGCCTATTCAACCACAGGTACCTTCCATGAAAGCATGACAGGAGGGGTTTAACGCACACGTTAACCTCTTGATGTTTGTTGAAGTGTGGGATCTTCATCACATTTAAGATAGTTGACCTCATGATTTCCTTGATCCACGGTTGGGGAACTATCTTAGTCTTCCTCCCATTCATCTTTGTCAGTTATTTATGTGGTGTGAGAATTCCATAATTATTCCTATCGCTGAGGTTAAAATGACTTATCTTAAGAGTAGGGATAAGTCCCAACTGCAGTCCTACTACATGTATCCCTTTTGAGAGGTACGCAGTGATGAGTGTGTACTCAAAATATCTTAGGATGATGTCACAAATAACCATGCTAGCCAAAGGCGGGATGTAGTCTTGTAAGACTGACAGGATCTGTTTCACGTTTGTCAGATCGTCGCGGTGTTTGCTTCTCTTCTATGTGACGGTTCAGGATGGCCTAGATTGACGTCCAATTGAGGGGGATTCATGCAATCCTCTCATTGATGAGGCCTATATTTTTTTGGACATGAATTTATCAGCCATAAGGTCTATTAAGATCTCCTCCATGAACTTCTCTATTTCACTATGTTCACCCAACATACACGCTCGTGATCAAATATCTCGAGTAGGAAAATGGGTACTTAAGGTAAGAAAAATGGGTGGCGAGGTCTCAAAAAAACAGTGCAATAGAAATCAGTTGTCTGTTAGCTCAGTTTGCAAAAGTGTTACTGATGCAACATTCGATGGAATAAATAGAAAATGTCATAACAGATTCCTCCAACAGAAAGGAATACCTCAATCCATCCCTTATGGCACGGTCTCAATGATCCAATGGTGATATTTCCGGCAATAATTGTGCTTCTAACTATTCTGGAGCATCATTTTAACGTTTGGGACGCCTCCAATGGTCACATAGCTTTGCCATGGCAAAGTGCCATTCTGCGTTGTTCTACTATTATGACGATGTTCAAGTTCTGCAAGCCTGCCTTCTGTGAAGTATTTTCCGAAACTCCTTGTAGTGTTTCTAATTTTGCTTTCTTCGTACTGAGATTTCTGGCCTTCTTTCCTGTGATCTGAGTTTCTGGATTCCTGTTTCCATTTTTATTCTTATCTTCTCTTAGCATAGTAACTTCGCACTGCTGAGAATATTTCAAAGGGTTCATGAGTAATACCTCTTCTTTTACTATTTATGGGGTATATGCACTTCTTTCCGCATGGATAGGTTATTTAAGCCTTCTTGTGTTCTTTCAACCTCGACATCTAGTTCCCTAGCCCTCATTTGCTTCGACTTGTCCTCTTGTTCTTTTATTAAGTGCACTATTCTCCTAGCCATGAAATCCCTTAATTCTTTCTTTTTTTGTTCTGTGGTTTCCTCTTCTTTTCTTCGTATCTGATCTTTCTCATTCCAATTTTTCCCTAACAAAAGTGAAAAAGGGGCATTGTTCTCAACAAACTTAATGACTTCAAATTCTTCTTCAGTCGATTCTCCATGGGCTATCATAGGTACATGAGTAAGTCTTCCACATAGGGTTATCATCTTTCCTTTAAACAATCCTATCCTTCACAATGAAGGAATCATAGTTGGCTTTCCAAAAATTTCCCAAGTACTCTCTGGCATAAGATTTACCTGTGTTTCCTCATCTAATACACAATCTATGTCAAAGTCTCCTATTCTTGTTTCTATGCACTGATTTTCTTTTAAGATCTCAGGTAAACTGATGTCTCTATGATCATTCAGTGTTTCTTTCAACTGTAATAACATAGATTTTGATTCTCTCTGGTTTTCTATCATATCTTGACCTTTTTCATGGTTTTCTTGTCTCGTGTTCATATTTTCAACTTTAGCAATCATTATAGGAAAATCCAAAACCTCATGATAAACATATTTACAACAAAGATAAGTAGGACCTACACCAGGGAATTCCTTAGCAAGATATTCTAGTCTTCTGCAACTATAACAAAGTGTCAATCCTCTCTTTCTCTTAAATGATCCCCAACCTTTTATGTACTACACACTAAGATCACAGTGATGGACCCACAAAAAATTCTTTCTAGTATCCTGCATCCACTTGTTAGTCCAAAAACTCTTTCTACACATAGGAATAGCATATCTTTTACTATCTCTATCAAATTTATTCAGATCAAATCTTCTTTCTTCTAGTTGTGCCCTAGTTTTCAGACTAGGACAAAATCTATCAAACATACCTAGATCCATACTTTCAAAGAATTTTTTTTCACTTATCTTACCTTTACCAGATCACAAAGATTTAATATCTTACCTCTTTTCTTCAGATCAGGCTTCTATTTCTTAGCACAGAGCTTCACAAGTCAAGTAGAATACTGCACACTACAATAACAGATCTACGCACAGAGCTTTCTCTTTTCTTCAGTTCCCAACAATCATAGTTTCAAGTTGATCCAGATTTTATGAGTAGAATGAAATGACTACAAATTATTAACAGATGATTAACACAAAATAATAGAGATATAGTAAAACTAGTTTTCTATTCAATAAGGAAATAAGATGAAACTGTAAAATGCAACGGAAACAAGCTTGTTGGAATGTTGGCGGCTTATCTTTGAGAAGATATGCGACGGTTGCGCTCATTCGCAAGAAGATGATTAAAATGAGGCTCTAAAGGCCTTTTTAAAATAAACAAGAATTCAAAAAACTGTAGACATCCAAAAACCTAACCCTAGGAGATGAAGTGCCAAAAGTCATGTGGGCCCTGTTTGGGTAAGTTAGTACAACAAATTCTCGGGGTCGTAACTTTTGCATACGATCTCTGTTTTAGGCGTGTGATAGCCCATTGGAAAGGTATCATCGAGGAGATTCATTTTGGGGGCTCAATCATGCATTTATCTATAATTGAGAAGCTATATCCTTAAAAACCTTCATTTAGGCCCTCAAAATGGCCCCAAAAGTTAAAACTGCTAAAAATAGTAAATTGCCAAAATTGTCAGAAAACTATTTTGAGATAGTTGGAAAAGGTGGGTGGCCACCGATATCCACCTGGATCACAGGTCTTGAAAACAAAACCATTTGTTGGCATAGAGGCAGACCCAAGGTCCAACGCTTCAACAACGCACCAACAAAACCCTAACTACTGACCCTTTCGGCAACACCTACGAAGTAGATGAAGTCTCACCCGAGGTAGAGGCAAGGTGGGTTGCATGAATCAAGTGTCTACAACCTAGCTAGGACACAGATCTGTGATCAAAATACTTAGCATAGCACTTAGCAATTAACATTCATTAGTCTTTAACCCTTATTCACATCGCAGGTTAAACCCTTATTACAGATCGGTGCAGTAACAACTAAGATCAAGCACATATAACCATTCAACACATAACATCAGAGAAGATATAACATTTATTCATGTATAAAGCACTAAGCATCAATGGATCTACCTATTATACATCAATATCATTACACTAAGCAAGTAAATACATAAACAACATGAACAATACAACACAAAGTGCATCGACACAGAATATACGTGGTTCATCCCAGTGTGGGGATATGTCCACCAATATTCTTCTCTTCTTATTAGTCTCTTCCAATCTTCTTATATGCACCCAGCCACAAAGCCAACTCCGTGTAGGACATGAAATCTACGTGCACCTTGCCAAATCCTCCTTCCCCGAGTTAGATCAGAGTACAAAGCCTTCTTACAATCACTTGCACTTAACTCTACTAGTCTCAATATGCACGAAGCATTCACAACTATTTTCACTTACAAACCTTCACAGGCTCTTTCACAAATCCGATTAGAACCCCCTTCTTACATCACTTAGATTGCTATTTATGCATTAAAAAAGGGGCCTAAACATGGGTATACCCATGGGCCAACATCCCATACCTGTTACATAAACCAAAATCCCAAAAAACCCTCAAAATGGGAGAGATCCTACGATCTCCGCTTCACCTGGGCGCTCCATCTTTGACCAGCTTGTCAAAGTCCCAAAAATGGTCAAACACGACCAAGTTTCTCCCAAAACTTGGTCGTGGGCCAACAACTCTTGTGTTCTCTTGTTCTTGTTTATGTTGTTCATATTTTAGTACATGATATAACTATTAAAGTAAAACAAGATATAAGAATGTCGTTAACTATACTACTCTGAAAATTAAGAAAATCTAACACTTCGAGCAATCCTCCCACCATCTTGGTGGACATTTATTTGGATACCAATAAACAAACTCAACGTCCAAAGATTTGTATGCCTCATGAAAGTGCCATAGATACATGCTTCTTTTACTTAGGATAATACCTCAATGGAGTCACCAGATAAACTTACATGAAGTTCATCAAAAATTAAAAGGGAACTTTCCTCAAGGAGAATGCCCCTATAGTGCAAATTAAAGAGTGGAAATGAGGCTTGAGAATGGGTCTTGTGAGTTTATGAAGGTTTCCAAAGTCATGTACCTGGAAATATATATATATATATATATATATATATATATATATATATATATGAGGTAAAAAGAGTATAAGAGCTGCATATTATACCACCAAAATCAAGTGCAAGATGTTGGAAATAAAGCTAGCAACAAGTAGATAAATTTCCAATAATTAGAGAAAGATTTTGGTAGCAATTAGAGGGTTATTACTAGATGTTATTAGCAATATATGTAACAAATGTATGATTGTAGAAAAATTTTGCTACAACAAAAAATTCTAGCCACTAAAAACAACAATTAAACCACCCAAGAAATAGCTTATAACCAATAGAACAATTACCAAGGCTTACAAGTGAATTTCAGTGGTAGAAGAGTGAGTAAATAATGAAAAGAGGACGAGTTTGTTGCATCCCTATTGGTTGTAGCATAAATTTTATTACAAAAATTAGATCACTTGGATAATCAATATTCCCTTAGGGCACAATGTAGCTTAAATCATTTAAAATAAAATTCCAAACTTAAACAATTCAATCTCCTTGATATCACGCTTATCGATGCATAATATTCAATCTCCAATGAAAAAATTAGTTCACTATATATTGGGTTATGGATTCTCTTGTTTATGAGAAAGTGTTTATTATTTCTATAGGGGTGTAAGCCCTTTTACTCCCTACAACAAACAACCCTTAGAAAGGTAAATCTACAAAGGTGTAAGCCCTTTTACTCCTTGTAGAAACCTTTGCAAAATGTCCTTTTCAATGACAACAAATATAGATCTTGATGGAGGGTGTATTCCCTTATAATCCTCCAAGGGTTTTGAAAAATTAACTTTGAAATCAAGAAGAAAACATACAATTTGCAGAAATTTCTTACCTAATCCAAGAGATAGCATGAAAAACCCTTACTTATCAAGAATATTCCACCACAATTTCCAAGAAACAAGAATTAGGAGATAAAACTATCCTTCCTTCACCAATATACAAGTAAAAGCATACATTTGCACCAAAGAAGATAGAGATATAATTTCCCAAGTAGGGAGAACATTTCAGACAAGAATGTTATGTAATTCTCACATCATGATAAAATGAAAGTGAGGTGACCTATATTTATATGAGGTCACCTAAAACCAATTTTTCAACTTTAGAATGTCAACAACAAATAATAAGGAAGACGACCTCCTATATTTTCCTTCTACAACTTATAAAATTAAAATTTACATAAAATAAATCCCTAATAATGATGATGTCAAACCCTAAAATGGTGATGTTGGGCTAAGGATGAGACATTAACCCTCCAAGTGAAGATCGTTTGGCCTCCAAAGGCCATGTGTCATCTCTTCATGTGATAGAGTGACAATTAATTCATCTCCCTCCATAAAATCACATCAAATCACCACTAGAACCATCAAACACCATCATAACCCCATCATCCAAGGTGATGCAAAGGGCTAGAGTATGACATCCTAGGCCTCCCAAGGCCCACGTTCAGGTGAAAGGGGCCACAATGTCATTCTCATATGTTTTTAAAATTCCTCCATAGGAAACATTCATCTTCTCAAGTGTGCAATGAGTGGGCCACATCATCCATCATGTGGTATTCAAGTCCCTATGAAGGTCCAAGGGACCTAGTCCCTCCATGGTAAAACTTTCAACTGAAAAGGTCCTGCAAATAAAAACAAGTACACCCCTACAAGGTTCCACAAGTCACATGTATCATGCAAAGTAAGCCATATTTAATAAAAGAACCACCCAAACATGTTCATTAAATCCACCCTTTTCAAATTAAACAAATGCTTAAATACCTTATACAACTTGCCAAATTTAAGTATGGGAGGGTTTTCATGGTGGCATATTGGGTAGATTAATCTTCAAGTCAAGGAGTATTTCCCAAGAAGACCCTCTCTGAGCCATGCAAAAGAGTATGAGGTGGATGGGGTTATGAATTTTGGACATGGGTTTTCTTGACATACAAGGACTCATATTGTCTCATTTATGGGTTCCTTTGTAGAGGGTGTGTTGCATCCTCATTTGCAATGCAACCTTTTTCCAAGCCCTTTATTTCCATTAATTGATTATGTTCCAAAAAATTGACTGTTAGGTGAAATGGAAAGTAAGGAACACCACAATTCCACTTGAAGCTAAGAACACATTGAGTGCCATGTGCAAGGAAAGTAAAAGACACCACAAATGGACTCCCTCAACAAGCAAGACATTTATTAATTATGTGTTTTTCTTTTTTACAGGTCCTTGAATTTTTGTGGAGAAGTGTTTCATTCTCTTAGGACCTTAGGGAAAGCATCTATAGGATAATTTATGGCTTTGATATTTTTCCAGCTACAACCCTTTTGGGCCTTTATCCCCTTATTCCCATGAAATGAGGTACAATCCCTTATTGGGGTCACTAAATCCGAAAACCCAAAAGATGAGGAAACAATATGCATGGAAAGTGGTGAATATGGATGGGAATGGTACAATGACCCTTCAAGGGGATCCCCTAGTAGAAACCCTTTTCTCTAGGGTGACCCACTTACTAGGAAAACATGTCAATAACGAAGGTGAAATGAGGAAAAATGCATAATTTCCAAGAAAACGTTTCCAAAATCAAGAAAGGACCCTTTGCAACATGTTCAAATGCTTCAATTATTAAAATTACACTTACAATGAGACCAAAATTGTTACCTCTGATGTCCTATGTGGGCCAAGATGGTGTGGTGGACACTGTTGCAGCCAATAAATGGTAATGTGTGGTAAGAGGAGGGCCTCTGTCCACTCAAATGGCTATCAAAACTCCATGTATTCAACCTATGGGCCTTGATACATCATCTCATTAGTTACCCTTACTTATGGGGGGTAACAATGATGAACAACAAAATTTTGAAAAAACAATTGACAATTAGAAGGATCTCTTCAACAACCAAATGATTCCAAAAATTCAAAAGAATTGGGAAGGGATAATATATACTAAGATTGTTCTCACTCTTAGTTAAGTATTGTTGTAATTTTCTGACAAGTATCATCAAGGAATTAAATCTATAACCCATTCTTCTATTTAATAGGAAAAAAGGACTTGTTCATGTTAAAAAAATAATATGAATGTGATTACATCCCTTGTTGGATTGTACAAAGGACATTATTGGGGGTGTTACAAGGACATTAATCCAATCACAATTCTAGAAGTTTATAGTTTCATAGTTTAGGGATTTTTAGGGACACAATGCTTAGTGTTCTTAGGTTCACAATTTTGGTCATTCCTAGGGTCACAATTCTAAACATTCCTAGGGTCATAATTGAAGTCATTTTTCTATCACCATTTTGGACATTTACAAGGTTGCAACAAAGACCAAAAAATGAAATTGTGATGTTATTAGGGATGCTAACATGGATGTTTCTCTAGTCACTAGTAATTAATGAATGAGTTACTTCTGAAGGGATGGATTTCACAGGTTACAATGTCATGAGAGGAGTGGGCAAGAGGGGGTCCATGACTATTTTGAATGAATCTACCAGGAAGTTGCTTGTGAAATTAAAATGATATGGATCTAAACTGTCCTTGGACCTAGAAACTGACTATCAGTCAAGATAGTAGTTAGAATAGTTCTCTAAGGAGTTAGGAACATATGGGAAAGTGCCTTCAGGAAGTTTCTCGCATAATCAACGAGGTCCTAAGGGAATAAGATAAGAAGAAAAGGGGTAGGGAAAGGACAGAAGGACACATCAGGGAAAAACTTGCAGAACTCCTTCGTGACATCGTATCCTAGCTCGAGGGTGGTTGGTTGTAGTGGAGTTTAACAAAACCTTTCCTATGTTTGGGTGGAGAGTGGTTCAATCTACAACAATACTCAACATATATCCATTTGTTGTAGATAAGTGTCTCGTCTACATCTGTGTATTGACATGATCATGTGTATGGTTAAATGAACAAAATAATATTAGATGTATCCATTTGGTCTGCAAATCAAATTGTGTATTCTGGAGACACCAGAAATTGTGCATAATATTTAATTGCATGAAGAGTTTTACATTATTTCTTGTGAATACTTCATGTCTTGTGAGAATTTCTTAGGAATGTATGCCTCTAAATAAATTTGTGTTTCTGGTATATAGGAAAGGATACAAATCTTCATGATTGTTATGCACATGTATAATTCAAGGTCTTTGTACTAACCTAAGGGGAGAGATGTCCCTACTCATTGTGTGTATTGGTGTAATCCTATGGCATATGCGTGTACTCTCTCTCTCTCTCTCTCTCTCTCTCTCTCTCTCACACACACACACACACACACACACACACACACACATATATATACCATGTGTATGTTCTCTGTGTGCCACGGTGTTGGAATGCCCGACCCCAATCAATATTTCAAAGAATAGGGTACTGTGAAGAAGTCTAGAGGAAACCATGGAGTAACTTGGTCAAGAACAAGCATCATAAAGGCTCAACAAGACTTGAGAAGGATTTAAAGAAATAAATTCGTGATATGGCTAAGTTTAGGCATGGACTGCTAAGTTAGTGTATAAGCCCTAATTCGCTTTAGAAGAATCGTGGTCATGTATTTGGCATGATGAATAAATCTTGTCCTTTTATCAGGATGTGGTTGAGATGTGACCTTAGATTTTGATTGGGATGAAAATGAAATATCCTAACCCTTCATCGATGCTGAGCACAAATCCATACTCTGAAATTAACAAGGGTCGTTGATTTGTTGATGAGCGATTATGGATGATCCTGGACCATTGGGTCCGTGGAGATTAACGTAGTCAAAACCTATTGAACAGAATGACCTTGGAATCCTGAGGGATGATCTAGACTGTACATTGGGGTGAGGCCATGATGAAACTCTGCCATAGATCTTGGTGAATCTCATTGGAATGGGACCAAAGAAAAAAGGGTGACGTCGTCATGATGTACCCTGATGACTAGTATCTCCACCGTACCCAAAGAGGGTACGTGCTAATGGTTCATCGAAGAAAGGGGCAAGGGAGAATCCTTATTGGATAACCACCGAGACAAGTGTCATTGAACTAGAATTTTTAGATCCATGAAAATAAGACCCTATGTGAGTACCATGTGTCCTGACGAAACAAGGCCATGTGTCACCCTAAGAAGGTGCCACATGTCACGTAGTTTTGGAAGAATTAGACAAGGGCATGCAAGAAATATGGATGCTATGTGTCAAGAGATACATGTGTCATGTGTCACCCCACGTTTCATGCCACATGTCATTAGAATATCAAGAAATTACTAAGTATTAAGACTCCACGGACTCATGAAAGTTAGTGTCATAGAATTTTACCTCTGCGAGTTCGCGAAGAGGAAAAACAACTAGGTATTGAGACTCCATGGACTCATGAAAGTTAGGGTTGTAGAATTTTACCTCCATGAGTCTGCAAAGAGGAAAAATGACTAAGTATTGAGACTCCACAAACTCATGAAAATTAGGGTCGTAGAATTTTACGTCCACAAATCCGAGAAAAGGAAAAATGACTAAGTATTGAGACTCCACGGACTCATGAAAGTTAGGGTCATAGAATTTTACCTCCGCAAGTCCGCGAAGAGGAAAAATGATTAAGTATTGAGACTCCACGGACTCCTAAACATTAGGGATGTATAATTTTACCTCTGTGAGTCCGTGGTTCCGCAAGTCAACGAAGATAGAAAAATGGCTAAGTATCTAGATTTTACAGGTGGACTTGTAAAATGAAAATTATAAAGATATGTAGCTGAGAGATTGCAAGTCCATGAATCTATGAATAAAAAGGTGTTGTCATCGAAAATTCTTTAAATAAGCAAATAACGTTGGATATGTGAATGGAATAAATTAAGATACGTTAGATAAACCAAGAAAAATTGGACACCCCGCCCATTAGAAGCCTCAAGGGGTTGAGTATGTTACAAAGTGGTATCAGAGTAGACAACTACACTTGGCTTGCTTGGGCTCATGAAGGATTTCAATAAGTTTTATTATAAAATTATAAAGGGAAGGATATACTACCCTACCTTATTTATAAGGACCTACTAATACCCAGTTGTGTGACCAAGTACTTAGGCCTTTGAGTGCATTAGCACTTGTTGTCCAAGAGGTAATTTATTCATGGTATAGCAGGAGGTTGAGGGGTGATAATAAAACCACCCATAAGAATGAAACTATGACCTTAGTGACCACCACGTGTTCTTTAGTGGATGCCCCGAAAAATACTAGCACAAAGTAACCTTAGTTAACTCAAGTGTGGATTATATGGGCACTTCTTGTCAGAACCGCCGACCCTTTAGCGTAATTCATGACCAATTTCATGACATTTAATGAAGTGGACCATCGATCCGACCATAATCAGTGATCATGATTTGAAATATTACCCACCAAATTTTGACCATGGAGACCCCGACCAACGATGGGTATTGAAAAATCATTTGATCCTACGGTTCCTGAGTCCCCATTTTAACCAACGCATGGAAGCATAAAATATTTCATTGTACAATGGTTAACCCCATAATATTGGTAGTAATAACCCGACAAATAATCAATCACAGGGATTAATCAAGAAACCTTCTTACTAGAGAGAGGAACACAGTTATATGTTGCTTTTGCACAACTAAGTAGGGACTGAATACTATTGTAAAACAATAGATTTCTACAACATAATATTAGTTTACAAATGTACCATGTTTTTTTTTTATGATGGAAAAATAGACTAACAAAGAAATTTTTATTCTCATCACTTAACCAGTTTGTGATTTCCCAAACAAGCTTTAAGAATAGTGATGGTGACCCACCATGAATGGGGGGAGAATTCTCATAACAAAGAGGAAGAATATGATGAAAGGAGAATGGTATAAACCCCTCCAAACTTGGTTAAGACCATGAGAAGTCTAAGGGTAGAGTTGCAAATATTTAAGGTTGACAATGACCGACTAATGAAGGAGCAAGAAAAATAGACCAAGATAAATGCAATTATGTTGTAAATCCGGTCATAACTACAACAATTGCAACATGGTCCAGCTGCCAACATGGGAAAACACCATCTTGATAAAACCCATAATTTACCTGAAATGCAGAGGCACAGACCTGAAAGAAATAATGCAAGAATAAACCCTCTCAAGAAAGCTCATCATGGAGACAAAACACATACCAAAACCACAAATTCATTTAAGGATTTCTCTAGAGAAGGAGTAGAAATATCCACAGAACTATCTAATAGAAAGACCAGTTCACATTCCCAGAAGAAGGGGAAGAAAAATAAATACTCCAAGGGAAGGGACCCTGAGGAATTTAATAAATCCAAGCCACCTACTTTTGATGGTGAAATCAAAAAAGGGGAAGAGGAAAAATCTTGGATACTGGGCCTGAAGAAGTATTTTAGAGTTCATAACTACTCCGGGAAATTGAAATCTTGAATAGCTATATTCAATTTGAATGGAAAGGCCTCTATCTGGTGGAAATACCTTAGAAATGTAAAATGAATCCAGGAGAAGCGGTTGTCCTGGAATGAGTTTTAGAAATACTTCAATAAGAAGTAAATTTCTGAGCGATACTATGATGAAAATATGAAGGAGTTCTATGAGATCAAATTAGGACAAATCACTATCGATGAATACATCAACAAATTTTTAGAACTAATGAGGTATGTACCCTACATAAATGATGAAAAGGTAATGATGCAAGGTTTTCTTAGTGGTCTGCCTCAACCCTTCTAGAAAAGGATTGAATTTTATGAACCTAAAACCCTGGAAGACACCATTCATAAGGCTAGATACAATTACGAGCAACTCAACCAAAAAGAAGAACCCCCCAAGGAATGGAAGAAGAAAAACAGGATAGGATTCAAGAATATGGGAGTTAAACCTTCAAGTTTCAAGAATGTTTGGAAGAATCCCAAGATGGGCTTCCCTACCAAAAGTGTGAATCAACAAAACTTCCCATCTCAAGGTGGAGATAAGACTATTGGATCAACCTCGGGTAGGATTGAAAGCATGAAGAAGGAATCATTGAAATGTTGGGGTTGTGGAGAAGAAAACATGTTGAGAGATTGTCCTCATAGGCAACTAAACAAAAAGGGATTTTACAACATCCAAGAGGCTACCACACTCGATGATGTGGCCAGAAACATACCAAAAATCCATGCAACTTTGGACAATAAAAAAGTAGACCACCAAGCCTCGGTGGTGGAAACGGAAGGTATGGCCACCACCCATCTAATTTCTATTCTGATTGACCATGGTTCTAATCTAAATTATATTTCCCCTCAAACTGTTGAAAAGTATAAATTATAGCAAGAAAAACACACTAAGCCAAGGCTAGTACAACTATCCACAGGAACAAAAAGAAGGGTAACAAGGGTCATAAAACATGCCTAGTCATCATGAATGGGTTTCCTACCCAAACCACCTTAAACATCCTTCCTCTAGGATCACACAACATGTTGATCGACACAGATTGGTCGGTTTCCCATAAAGATAAACTTGATTGTTACAATAAAACCTTAGATTTGGAAGATGACAAAGGGTAGAGAAGAACTTTACAGGAAATTCAAAAACATGTGTCAATAAGAAAAATATTATCCCTCCAAATGAAGAATTATTGTAGGAAGGGGTTCCATTTGTATGCAATACATGTATTAAATTCCATTAATGACCAAAAAATAATCCTAGAAGAGCACCCTATACTGAAATGTTTTAGAGATGTATTTCCAGAAGAGGTACCAAGGTTACCTCCCAAGAGAGATATTGATTTCTCAATAGAGCTTGTACTTGGAGCAGTTCCAATGTCTAAAGCACCCTATAGGATGAGTACCCCAGAGTTAGTTGAACTCAAATTGCAACTGAAGGAAATTTTAGACAAGGGGTACATTCGGCCTAGTGTGTCTCCCAGAGGAGCACCAGCCTTATTTGTAAAGAAGAAGGATGACACACTCAGGTTTTGCATAGACTATAGACAACTCAATAAAATTAAAATTAAGAATAATTACCCCTTGCCCAGGATTGATGACTTATTTGACCAATTAAGAGGTGCCACCATATTTTCCAAGATTGATATGAGATCTGGATATCATCAAGTTCGAATCAAGGATGAGGACATCTATAAAACCTCCTTTAATACAAGGTACAAATACTATGAATTTGTGGTGGTGCCATTTGGTCTCACCAATGCAATGACCACCTTCATGTATTTGATGAACATTGTACTCAACAAGTTCTCGGACATATTTGTATTAGTTTTTATTGATGACATCCTAGTTTACTCAAGGAGTAAGGAAGAACATGAAGAACACCTAAAGTTAGTACTCCCAAGTACTAAGAGATCACAAGCTCTATGCTAATCTTAGAAAGTGTGACTTCTTCCAACGACAAGTCCATTATTTAGGCCATGTTATCTATGAGAAAGGAGTATCAGTTGAAATTGATAGGATCAAAACCATTATAGATTGGCCCACACCCAAGGATGTCACTAACATTAGATCCTTCACAGGCTTAGCAGGATACTATAGGAGATTCATAAAAGGATTTTCTAATATTGGCCACCCAATCACTTCACTACAGAAAAAGGGGGTGAAATTTATGTGGACAACAAAATACGAGGGAAGTTTCCAACAGTTGAAACACCTCTTAACACATGCCTCCATACTGAAAATTGTAGACCCAAACAATGAATTCTTGGTGTGCATCGATTCCTGCAAAGAGGGATGCGGAGGAGTCCTCATGCAAGAGGGACATGTAATATGTTATGAATCCAGAAAATTGAGTAAACATGAAATAAATTATGTAACCCATGACCTAGAGCTAGCTTCCATAGTGCACGCTTTGAAAATGTGGAGGCACTACCTCCTAGGAAGAAGTTTTTTCCTCGTGACTAACCATAGTGAGCTAAGGTATTTATTTGACCAACCCAAGCTAAAATGCTAGGAAAGCTAGGTGGATGGCTCTTATAAATGAGTTTTACTTTGAAATCAAACACATCAAAGGAAAATCAAACCAAGTGGTTGATGCCCTCAGTAGAAGTATGAAGTTAATTCATTTAGCAACCATGAGTACTTGTGAAACAAACCTCAAGGAAATATTTAAGAGTGCGCAAGAGGTAGATGAGTTCTTCAAAACCATGAAGATACACCAAGAACTCATCGAACTGAAGTATGCATGTTATCAACTGACAAGTGTCGGCCTACTAACATACAAAGGGAGGTTGTATATCCCAGCTTGTGACATCTTGAAAAAGTTCATATTGGATGAACTGCACAAAAGACGATATGTTGGTCACCCTAGTTATCAAAATATGATTAGATCCCTTAGAAAACTGTTTTATTGGCCAAGAATGAAAAAGGACACAACTGATTATCTAGCTAAATGTCTAGAGTGCCAAAAGGTCAAGGTAGAACACCAACACCCAGTGGGGCTGTTTCAGCCCCTGCCTATTCCAGAATGGAAATGGGAAACCATTTCCATAGACTTCATCACTGGACTACCCAAAACAACCAAACAAAATGATGGCATCATGGTATTTGTGGATAAATTGAGAAAGGTTACTCACTTCATTCCGATAAAATCCACTTGTAAGGAAAAAACATTTCTAGAATCTTCATGAAAGAAATATTCAGACTGCATGGGATGCCCAAGGAAATTATATATGATAGGGATGCCAATTTCACCTAGGAATTTTAGAAATCCTTGTTCATCGACTGTGGAACACTACTGTTGTTTAGTACAACCTACCACCTGTTGAGAACTCAACACACCCTAAAATACTTTTGTGAAATTTCTTTATTTTTGGGTACCACTTATCATTTTTTGAATCAGAGTCAGTATTGTGGGATGGATGAATTTATATGTTGTTATTGAGTCTTGTTATTGGTTATTATTTTTTGTCTTGAATTTATTAACGGATTGATAGTTTTTAGTAACATGGCATGAAAGGCCTAAAATGTACATGGATTAAACTTTTTCAACAGTCGTTGATTGACAATCTTTGGTCTATAATACAGTTCTTTAACATAGCCAATACATTTTTGACATCGGTGGAATACAAGATATAAATAACAAATGAGGAGAACCATAACAAATCACCAATTGCCAATACATTTTCAGCATCAGTGAACTCCGAGGGTCGAAACGACGAAACATTGATCGACACGATGTATCGGCATCAATAGGATAGGATGTTGTAGCTAGGGGTGTATGTTTAAAGAAAGTAACCAAGGTCAAAAAAAAATTATCACGAAGAGGTCATAATAAATAAGCCATTTGTCTTTGCCACGTAAATAGTCTATATGACTCAGTCTCCTCCCCGTGTCATCTTTTGAAGTTCCCCCATATCATATATGTAGTTCCATGTCATCATTTCCATGTCAGCGTTGTACAATGGTTTTAATCTGCATTGAAAATTTTACCTAAAGGTATCAACGAAACATGTCTAAGGAAAATTGTCGACGCTGATTCACTCATTTATTATTGGCAGACTGATAGGTCACCAAACTCCGGGGTTTTTCATCGAACCTTCAGCATTCTACACCGAAAATCCTGGCCTATCCGTGATGTTATTCCATTCAAAAGACCTTTTTTTTTTTTTCCAATGTCGATCATACTAGTTTCTTATGAACACAAGAAGGCATGGTGGTTTGATGAGACACCCCTAGTTGAGGTAAGACATATTTCTACGTTTTGGTAGACAAATTAATTTTTCGCGCAACCTACACCACAATATCACGCATCGGCCAACCATTGGAATTTGAATTTTCCTATGAACTATGAAAAACCTCTCCTACACCGCCATCCTGTGTTGCATTTAATCCTAAGCATGGTGCATATTATGTAATATATTGTGCATATCGCATTTACACTCCCAAATTTAAGACTTCATGCAACAAGGTAAGTATACGTTCTGTTTAAATTTACAAGGTCATACATGCTATTTCGTTCACAAATCTCTTATTCCTCAAAGAAGATGAAGGAGAAAGAGAAAGCGTCGAGGAGGTTATGACCCACTCTTTGATTTTGATTACCAGTAAGACCGGAAAAATGCCTCCAAGAAAGCCAATGACTAGGTTCTCTCCAAGAATGCCTAAGATGAAGGAACCAGAGGTCGGTGAAGGGTCTACACCGGGCGCTGCAAGGGAGATTGATTTTGTCTCAAGGATGGAATCAATTATCTGCACATCTACCAAAAAGGAGTTTTCCCAACCTCCGGAGTTCAGAGACACAAAGGCAAGCACTGGATCTAAAGTATTGCTCCTGCATTGGGGAGACATGTATAGCAAAATCATTTAGGAGGATTACTCGAAGTTCACACCTCACAACAACCCGGACGTCAAAATATTGGATGATCAAGTGTTCCTGAACATCAGGAGATCATATATGCACAGGGTGGCTTGTCGGACCCCAGTTCTTCCTTGCATCGAAATATTTGTATGGATAATAGACCACACAAACACAGTAAAATGCACGATCAAAAATGCAGAGGGAAAATGTGTTGGTGTTGTTATCACTTCAAGAAACTCTCCTAGGTTGTATCTCAGAGATGCCTGGTAACTTAACTAATCTTGCAATGGTTTAATCAAATGGATCAATATGGAGAACTCACTCAAACCTCACACACTCTAGACATGTACGAATGTATTCAGATAGACAAGGCTTTCAACCACAAATGTTCAGAAAGTTTAATAAAAAATGAATGTATGGAGAATACCTATTATACTAGCATAAACATATACACACAACATATATAAATAACCAGATAACAAATAAAAATTATATTCCAATACAAGTATAGATAAAAAAGAATATGAAAACCTAAACAAAGATGGAAAAAGAAGCTTATGTTCTGATATGTTCTGATATATATTCAAAAATTCTAAGAAAAACAAAAGTATATAGTCCAATCTCCAAAGTCGAACCCCCCGTTCATCAAAAGTTTGTCTTCATGTCCTTCAAAATCTTCGACAAGTGTAGTAATCCTTCCAAGGCTGATGTATATGGTCAAAGAATGCCACCTTCCAAGGCTGATGGATACGGTCAAAAAAATGCCACCTTGAGGACAAGTCATTCTTTTGCCAAAAATAGACAGGAAGCTTCATCATTTCCTCTTTGCTGGCACCTTCAAGACTGTGATAGAGCACTAATAATAGTGTATTTAATTGTTATCTATCATTAGAAACCGTCCTTGAGGCACCTGGATAAGGAAAACTCGGATCTGTGCGAAAATAATGCATCTCTTCCCTGTCTGCTCTTTCAGTGGCTAGGAGAGGCAAAATTTGATCCCGTTAGCCACCTAAAGCTTCACTTTCGGTGGCTAAGAATAGTTGAAAAATCTTGCCTAAGCCACCGAAAGTTGTTTTAAAACTGGCTTTCAAAATTATAAAAGTGCATTTCCTTCCATCTTTCTAATCTTCAATTCTACTCCTGAAATCTGTTTGTGGGAGTAAGCAGGCATATCACAGTGTAAATATTTATCATAAATCATGTAGGCAGTCTTTGCTTGAGCCCATGCATTTTTTACTCCAAGAAATGATGGCTCACGCTATGAAACATGTACCAAGATATCCACGATGTCTCTAAGCTACAGTGTTCTCAAACTTTGAAATATGATGCCTATACTGTGTGTTGCAATCTCCAGCAATCTGTTCCACTGTATTAGCTCAGAAAGAAATTAACAATGTTACCAAACAGTTGCAAAGAAGTGTGGATTGTGAAACACAGGTATCTCATCCTGTCTCAGAATCTGTCATCTGATGCGTGGTTCTTCCCTCTGGATAAATAATTTCACATGGTCTTTCTTGCATAAGGTCTGGTGCCTGTTGTTGATTCGTAGCAAATGGAATACAGATTTGAAATAGAAACATTTCTGCAGGAATTTCAGTACATGGGTTTGAAATTGATATATCAAGAGGGAAAATTGATGGTGCGAAATACATGGAAACCTTTGCATCGTGGTTATCAATCCCAAGTATGGCAGCTAGCGCTGCAATGCAAAATTTGACACGTCGAACGGATTGCTCTCACTCAATATTGATCTTTGGAACAACAACATGTCGTTTAATTTCTCCATGGACAAGTACCAGTTTCAACATATTTCCAAACCCCATAAATGTATTTCACACTGGAATGAAAGTAGACTTCCCTATGGCTAGACCAGATTCGAAATAGGAATCAAGGAAGCGCTGGTTCTCGTGATTTGTTGTAATGGTGGCAATCACATAGAAATGCTCAAATTGGGCTTGCATCTTCTCAATTTTGCCAAAATTTTCCCTAGTATCATTGTCAGATTTCCAGGTTGTGATGAAAATGAAAGCTATGGAGAGCCCGACAATATTGAAGATAAAATTAGGGTTCATGAAGCAAGGAAGACGGTGAATGAAGAAGATGCGGGTGCCCGTCTCTCCATTTTAGATTCATCATGCAAACTCCTCCACCAGATGTCACCATTTTTCTCAATTTGAAGTTGAAATGTATTATTCATACACCATTCTCTTTGGTGCAGTGTAAGAAATCCCATTGGACCTGATTAAATAGTGGGCACTAAGAACGGACTCACTCTACAACAACTGGCAAGAATACAAGCATTACAATCAACCTTCCATAAACAACAACAGATAGCAGGACACACCGTGCATGTTTGTTATCGGGTCATCAATGAGATCACGAGAGGGATTATAATTTGGATCGGCAGGGTCCCTGAGAAAATACAAAACTCCAGAACGAAGAATCCCTCATAAGAGGCTAACAAAGATGCTTATTTGTAACCTGTATACAGTTCCCACAAGCCAATGTAACAAAGAGCTTGTTAGTGGCGAAGACCAAAAGAAAACCACACTTTAACCTGATACTTGACTCGTGGCTTTACATCTCACTCTGATACCTTCCATTAAAACTTGTCAAACACTCAAAAACCCAACTATACTTTCCACAAGACAACTGTGTAAACATTCTCTGTCTGCAAACCAGGCATTTGACAACTGTCTATTTGGTGTTTATTTTTATTTGCTCAGAAATCAAATCCCCCGGGCATCGAAAGTTTAGATCGTGTATGGAGTAGGAGCTGGCACTTGGGCTTTGGTGATTTATGGTTTGACATACAGTTGATATGGCTTAGGTGACTATTGTATGGATTTGTTCTTCGGTGTTTGATATGTAGAGCTTTGATTACCATGTGATCTCGACTTTAGACTTTGGTCCATACATTAGATTTTGATAGTAGGATTAGACTTAGTATAGTGTAAAGTATATTCTAGGGTTAAGCAACTTTAAAGTACACACCACTTTTGAATAAAACTAAATGACAACTAGGAATATATCAAACTAGACTAGGTCAAGATGGTAATATTTTATTTGCAGGTCAAGAGGGCGAAGCTAGAGAGTTTTTGGGCAAAATTGATCAACAAGAGCTTTGATAAAGGATTTAGAGGTTATGGCCTTGCCCAACAAAGTTTATCAATGAGCGTTTTAGGTAACAAATGGAGAAAACAAATAAAAAATGCCAGTGTATTTTTTGATCGCTAACAAGTGTGTTCCTTCCAGTTGAGGTACAAAAGTATTATAAACTCAGGGACCCAGAGGAAAGATTAAACACGGATTTCGTGGTCAATTTTTATGAGTATCATGACACCAGTAGGTTACTAGCCTCATGGTGGAAATAAGACAAAAAATTCACAAACAGAAACATTGGTTGGAATGACACAGTAAATATCAAAGATCCCTGCATGTATTTAATGGCTTTGATTTGTCGATTATCTGGAGAAAAATATTTCTTAAAATTTTCAGAAGCTTGGATGTCGTTGGCGTATTATACCGTGGCGATTTCTGGGAGTAGTTTCAATTGGGGAGTCATTATCTCCAAGCACCTGAGTATTAATATCCTACAGGCCCATACACCAAAAGAAAGAGAAGTTCCAATCTTCTACATGGCATCCTACTTGTTGGACATAATCTGCACAAGTAATGTTTTCGCAGGTATGAATTTAAGCTAGCATATTGTTGATTTCTTGTACATGTTTATTTCAATATCTTATGGGAGAATAGGTACAAAAGATCGTATGCCATGATATGTGATGGGTTCATATCCAGGATATATTCCATTATCTTTACAAAGGAATTCCCTAGGATTTCGGTAGTAGCCAAAAATATGACAGCTAAAGTTGGTCACCGGTACATCGAAGAGACATGCAACTATATCAGAGTGTTCAGAGCTATTGGTGCACCCCACCTACTCCCCGTTCATGTCATGGATCCTCTCATATTGGGAGAGATTTGTTACCAAACCATTTTACAAGGTTATAATGCTTCTCTGGTAAAGGACAAGAAGAGATATTTCATTCCCTATGGCTTTCATATAGGGTTTTATATGGTCAAAGACATTGTGTAGAAAAAAAAAGAAGGGTTAAACCAGCTTGAGTATCAGTTCCCCATAGGCTGCTTTCGTAAGCATGATCCAAAAGGTTTAGTTCCCCAGCATGCGTCACAAGTATCCTCCTATTGGACGTATGCTCATGATAGTTTTGAAGATGAAATATTTACAGAGGGCACCCAGGATTTGGAGGAAGTGCTCCATAGAAGGGCTAACCAAAACATGACCAAATTCAAAGCAATGTCTATGGATGAGAAAGTTGAGACAATAGAGAAAACAACTCAAGAATCCCTCAAGGTAAGAGATGAAAACAAAGAAGTAGAAGAAACAGAGGCATGAAGGAGGGGGATGTTGTTACTGGAAGAAGCCCAAAGAGCTATACAAAGTGTTATCATTGAAAAATTGTCTACAACATTGCACACAATGGTTGAAGAAAGACACAAATTCCAGCAACAATTAGTACACCTACAACACCAAAATTCATCAAAAAGGAATCAAAACTATATACTTGGTTTAAAAATTAAAGTGCACAAATTCACCAAAGGAAGCACGTGCACTGTGCATAGAATGTGTAGTCCAACACAACCCTAATTGCACACTGTATGCATAATGCACAATATGTGAGACTGTCTACGAGCAAATTCGTGCACTTCTAATGAACGACGTATTTATTAATCTTGTCGACCTCTCAACCACTTCCATTCCTACCCCCAACACGATTTGACATTCAGATCTGAGTGAAATCTAGCTTGGAGGTTGGTTAAGAGCTAGGAAGTTCCCTAAAAGGCCCCTTTTTCACACTATGAACTAGTTGTATCTTGCCATGAATGGACACTATAAATATGTGCCATGGGTGTGCTAGAAAAATAAGAACTTCAAGGTATTGTTATGCGGCAAGAATTATTCTTAGAGAATCCTCTTTTCTCTTTGAATCATTCAAACACTATAGCAAGGGCCATTCCACTCACCTCTTGAGAGGATTGGCATTGTATTTCTTCACCATTCTTACTTGCCATTGCATGAAGAAAAGAGTTCTCTATTAGGGAACTCAAGATCCCTCCCAAGGAGGAAGAGGGGATTCATAAATCCCTGCCTTTCTCTATGGTGTTATCCTATCAATATATTGATCCATTGGTAGCTATATGATTGTCATTTTTTTTTTGTTTTTCATGGTTCTAGTTCTTGCAAACTTATCTAACATTTATTTCCTTTTGTTTTTATTTCTATTTCCTTGTTTCATGTGTATTTGGTTATCTAATCAACTCACAAACCTCTGTCTTGTTTAGATGACTTAACTAGGCAAGTAAGTGTTGTGTTTTTGCTCACCCATGTGGCAAAACCAACACAACAGATTGGCAACCATATCGGGGATTGTGAATCAAATTCCTCCCTATTTAAGTCTTGAGATCATTTCTTTCTAATTGTTTGGATATGCAGGTACCAAAACCGACCTAATCTAGCCTTCCAAAGACATAATTCGGAGCCAAGGCAAGAGAATTTGATTTGGAAATTTCCTTCCCGATGCGTGATAGGAAGCGTGCGGATTTTGAGGCACACAGGCGCACATTTTACGCTTTGTGTACGCAACAAACTTCATAAACCCAGACATTGTGTGCATTCTGTGCACTTAGCGTGACTATCAGAACTACAACCTGCACAAATGTTTAGTTTTTGGAAAATTGTAAGGGTTTTATGAGTGGTTTGAGGGCCTCTTGCCTTCAGATTTTAAATTCCTGCACTTTGTAAAGAAATCACACTTCACTTAGAGTCCTTTCTCACAAGGAAGGTTAGCTAACATAAGCACATAGGGGAAAAAAGAATCACTATTATTCTCTTTGCTTTGTTTCCACATGGATGGCTCATTTGGAATTTAAAATTTTGAGTTAAAGTTATTTCTTTTTCAAATACAATTCAACTAATTTGGGACTAGAAATCAATTTTAACCCTCAAGTATGATCTTCCCCCTCACCCAAGTGTGATCTCAGGAATCAAAAAATGTGGTTGAAAGGAAATTTCATCTCCCTTAAAAAATCATTAGGAGAGGACAAAACCCCTCTAGGGTACCTCTTAGTTTTGGAAATCATCTTAAAGATTTGTAAGGGCCCATACATGCCCACATGTTTGCAATATTAAGATAGTTTCTAAAAGCTTTCTTATTCTAGACAACAATCTAGGAAAGTTTAAAAGATCAAGTAACGGGCCCATACATTCTCACATGTCTACCATCCTATGGTAGTTTTCAAAATATCTTCTAGTATAGACAACATTCTATGGAGTTTAAAGGATTTGTAAGGACCCGTATGTCCACATTGCTAGTTCTCTAGGGCTTTAAATATTCTACAAGGTTGTACCAAAGAAACATAGTAAGCTAGGTAAGAAGATTTGTATGGACCACAGGAAGTCCACATGATGCAATCTTACACTTAACTTATTAAAAATATTTTGCACACAAATCCACTCATCACACTCATAATTTCTATTAGAATAGTGGAGGTCGAAGTAGGCTTTATTTTTTAGTACTCACAAAGTACTTCAAAGGAACTCTAAAAGATCTGACTACTTCTTTAGAAATTATCCACACCAATGTAATTCAAACGAGGTTGGTCCATGACCCCAATCTCTCAACCCACTTCATCTAAGAAAAATTCTAAAAA
>ML807014.1:128080-173093 GCA_009831015.1 Picea engelmannii | reverse complement strand
GATTTCAATAAGTTTTATTATAAAATTATAAAGGGAAGGATATACTACCCTACCTTATTTATAAGGACCTACTAATACCCAGTTGTGTGACCAAGTACTTAGGCCTTTGAGTGCATTAGCACTTGTTGTCCAAGAGGTAATTTATTCATGGTATAGCAGGAGGTTGAGGGGTGATAATAAAACCACCCATAAGAATGAAACTATGACCTTAGTGACCACCACGTGTTCTTTAGTGGATGCCCCGAAAAATACTAGCACAAAGTAACCTTAGTTAACTCAAGTGTGGATTATATGGGCACTTCTTGTCAGAACCGCCGACCCTTTAGCGTAATTCATGACCAATTTCATGACATTTAATGAAGTGGACCATCGATCCGACCATAATCAGTGATCATGATTTGAAATATTACCCACCAAATTTTGACCATGGAGACCCCGACCAACGATGGGTATTGAAAAATCATTTGATCCTACGGTTCCTGAGTCCCCATTTTAACCAACGCATGGAAGCATAAAATATTTCATTGTACAATGGTTAACCCCATAATATTGGTAGTAATAACCCGACAAATAATCAATCACAGGGATTAATCAAGAAACCTTCTTACTAGAGAGAGGAACACAGTTATATGTTGCTTTTGCACAACTAAGTAGGGACTGAATACTATTGTAAAACAATAGATTTCTACAACATAATATTAGTTTACAAATGTACCATGTTTTTTTTTTATGATGGAAAAATAGACTAACAAAGAAATTTTTATTCTCATCACTTAACCAGTTTGTGATTTCCCAAACAAGCTTTAAGAATAGTGATGGTGACCCACCATGAATGGGGGGAGAATTCTCATAACAAAGAGGAAGAATATGATGAAAGGAGAATGGTATAAACCCCTCCAAACTTGGTTAAGACCATGAGAAGTCTAAGGGTAGAGTTGCAAATATTTAAGGTTGACAATGACCGACTAATGAAGGAGCAAGAAAAATAGACCAAGATAAATGCAATTATGTTGTAAATCCGGTCATAACTACAACAATTGCAACATGGTCCAGCTGCCAACATGGGAAAACACCATCTTGATAAAACCCATAATTTACCTGAAATGCAGAGGCACAGACCTGAAAGAAATAATGCAAGAATAAACCCTCTCAAGAAAGCTCATCATGGAGACAAAACACATACCAAAACCACAAATTCATTTAAGGATTTCTCTAGAGAAGGAGTAGAAATATCCACAGAACTATCTAATAGAAAGACCAGTTCACATTCCCAGAAGAAGGGGAAGAAAAATAAATACTCCAAGGGAAGGGACCCTGAGGAATTTAATAAATCCAAGCCACCTACTTTTGATGGTGAAATCAAAAAAGGGGAAGAGGAAAAATCTTGGATACTGGGCCTGAAGAAGTATTTTAGAGTTCATAACTACTCCGGGAAATTGAAATCTTGAATAGCTATATTCAATTTGAATGGAAAGGCCTCTATCTGGTGGAAATACCTTAGAAATGTAAAATGAATCCAGGAGAAGCGGTTGTCCTGGAATGAGTTTTAGAAATACTTCAATAAGAAGTAAATTTCTGAGCGATACTATGATGAAAATATGAAGGAGTTCTATGAGATCAAATTAGGACAAATCACTATCGATGAATACATCAACAAATTTTTAGAACTAATGAGGTATGTACCCTACATAAATGATGAAAAGGTAATGATGCAAGGTTTTCTTAGTGGTCTGCCTCAACCCTTCTAGAAAAGGATTGAATTTTATGAACCTAAAACCCTGGAAGACACCATTCATAAGGCTAGATACAATTACGAGCAACTCAACCAAAAAGAAGAACCCCCCAAGGAATGGAAGAAGAAAAACAGGATAGGATTCAAGAATATGGGAGTTAAACCTTCAAGTTTCAAGAATGTTTGGAAGAATCCCAAGATGGGCTTCCCTACCAAAAGTGTGAATCAACAAAACTTCCCATCTCAAGGTGGAGATAAGACTATTGGATCAACCTCGGGTAGGATTGAAAGCATGAAGAAGGAATCATTGAAATGTTGGGGTTGTGGAGAAGAAAACATGTTGAGAGATTGTCCTCATAGGCAACTAAACAAAAAGGGATTTTACAACATCCAAGAGGCTACCACACTCGATGATGTGGCCAGAAACATACCAAAAATCCATGCAACTTTGGACAATAAAAAAGTAGACCACCAAGCCTCGGTGGTGGAAACGGAAGGTATGGCCACCACCCATCTAATTTCTATTCTGATTGACCATGGTTCTAATCTAAATTATATTTCCCCTCAAACTGTTGAAAAGTATAAATTATAGCAAGAAAAACACACTAAGCCAAGGCTAGTACAACTATCCACAGGAACAAAAAGAAGGGTAACAAGGGTCATAAAACATGCCTAGTCATCATGAATGGGTTTCCTACCCAAACCACCTTAAACATCCTTCCTCTAGGATCACACAACATGTTGATCGACACAGATTGGTCGGTTTCCCATAAAGATAAACTTGATTGTTACAATAAAACCTTAGATTTGGAAGATGACAAAGGGTAGAGAAGAACTTTACAGGAAATTCAAAAACATGTGTCAATAAGAAAAATATTATCCCTCCAAATGAAGAATTATTGTAGGAAGGGGTTCCATTTGTATGCAATACATGTATTAAATTCCATTAATGACCAAAAAATAATCCTAGAAGAGCACCCTATACTGAAATGTTTTAGAGATGTATTTCCAGAAGAGGTACCAAGGTTACCTCCCAAGAGAGATATTGATTTCTCAATAGAGCTTGTACTTGGAGCAGTTCCAATGTCTAAAGCACCCTATAGGATGAGTACCCCAGAGTTAGTTGAACTCAAATTGCAACTGAAGGAAATTTTAGACAAGGGGTACATTCGGCCTAGTGTGTCTCCCAGAGGAGCACCAGCCTTATTTGTAAAGAAGAAGGATGACACACTCAGGTTTTGCATAGACTATAGACAACTCAATAAAATTAAAATTAAGAATAATTACCCCTTGCCCAGGATTGATGACTTATTTGACCAATTAAGAGGTGCCACCATATTTTCCAAGATTGATATGAGATCTGGATATCATCAAGTTCGAATCAAGGATGAGGACATCTATAAAACCTCCTTTAATACAAGGTACAAATACTATGAATTTGTGGTGGTGCCATTTGGTCTCACCAATGCAATGACCACCTTCATGTATTTGATGAACATTGTACTCAACAAGTTCTCGGACATATTTGTATTAGTTTTTATTGATGACATCCTAGTTTACTCAAGGAGTAAGGAAGAACATGAAGAACACCTAAAGTTAGTACTCCCAAGTACTAAGAGATCACAAGCTCTATGCTAATCTTAGAAAGTGTGACTTCTTCCAACGACAAGTCCATTATTTAGGCCATGTTATCTATGAGAAAGGAGTATCAGTTGAAATTGATAGGATCAAAACCATTATAGATTGGCCCACACCCAAGGATGTCACTAACATTAGATCCTTCACAGGCTTAGCAGGATACTATAGGAGATTCATAAAAGGATTTTCTAATATTGGCCACCCAATCACTTCACTACAGAAAAAGGGGGTGAAATTTATGTGGACAACAAAATACGAGGGAAGTTTCCAACAGTTGAAACACCTCTTAACACATGCCTCCATACTGAAAATTGTAGACCCAAACAATGAATTCTTGGTGTGCATCGATTCCTGCAAAGAGGGATGCGGAGGAGTCCTCATGCAAGAGGGACATGTAATATGTTATGAATCCAGAAAATTGAGTAAACATGAAATAAATTATGTAACCCATGACCTAGAGCTAGCTTCCATAGTGCACGCTTTGAAAATGTGGAGGCACTACCTCCTAGGAAGAAGTTTTTTCCTCGTGACTAACCATAGTGAGCTAAGGTATTTATTTGACCAACCCAAGCTAAAATGCTAGGAAAGCTAGGTGGATGGCTCTTATAAATGAGTTTTACTTTGAAATCAAACACATCAAAGGAAAATCAAACCAAGTGGTTGATGCCCTCAGTAGAAGTATGAAGTTAATTCATTTAGCAACCATGAGTACTTGTGAAACAAACCTCAAGGAAATATTTAAGAGTGCGCAAGAGGTAGATGAGTTCTTCAAAACCATGAAGATACACCAAGAACTCATCGAACTGAAGTATGCATGTTATCAACTGACAAGTGTCGGCCTACTAACATACAAAGGGAGGTTGTATATCCCAGCTTGTGACATCTTGAAAAAGTTCATATTGGATGAACTGCACAAAAGACGATATGTTGGTCACCCTAGTTATCAAAATATGATTAGATCCCTTAGAAAACTGTTTTATTGGCCAAGAATGAAAAAGGACACAACTGATTATCTAGCTAAATGTCTAGAGTGCCAAAAGGTCAAGGTAGAACACCAACACCCAGTGGGGCTGTTTCAGCCCCTGCCTATTCCAGAATGGAAATGGGAAACCATTTCCATAGACTTCATCACTGGACTACCCAAAACAACCAAACAAAATGATGGCATCATGGTATTTGTGGATAAATTGAGAAAGGTTACTCACTTCATTCCGATAAAATCCACTTGTAAGGAAAAAACATTTCTAGAATCTTCATGAAAGAAATATTCAGACTGCATGGGATGCCCAAGGAAATTATATATGATAGGGATGCCAATTTCACCTAGGAATTTTAGAAATCCTTGTTCATCGACTGTGGAACACTACTGTTGTTTAGTACAACCTACCACCTGTTGAGAACTCAACACACCCTAAAATACTTTTGTGAAATTTCTTTATTTTTGGGTACCACTTATCATTTTTTGAATCAGAGTCAGTATTGTGGGATGGATGAATTTATATGTTGTTATTGAGTCTTGTTATTGGTTATTATTTTTTGTCTTGAATTTATTAACGGATTGATAGTTTTTAGTAACATGGCATGAAAGGCCTAAAATGTACATGGATTAAACTTTTTCAACAGTCGTTGATTGACAATCTTTGGTCTATAATACAGTTCTTTAACATAGCCAATACATTTTTGACATCGGTGGAATACAAGATATAAATAACAAATGAGGAGAACCATAACAAATCACCAATTGCCAATACATTTTCAGCATCAGTGAACTCCGAGGGTCGAAACGACGAAACATTGATCGACACGATGTATCGGCATCAATAGGATAGGATGTTGTAGCTAGGGGTGTATGTTTAAAGAAAGTAACCAAGGTCAAAAAAAAATTATCACGAAGAGGTCATAATAAATAAGCCATTTGTCTTTGCCACGTAAATAGTCTATATGACTCAGTCTCCTCCCCGTGTCATCTTTTGAAGTTCCCCCATATCATATATGTAGTTCCATGTCATCATTTCCATGTCAGCGTTGTACAATGGTTTTAATCTGCATTGAAAATTTTACCTAAAGGTATCAACGAAACATGTCTAAGGAAAATTGTCGACGCTGATTCACTCATTTATTATTGGCAGACTGATAGGTCACCAAACTCCGGGGTTTTTCATCGAACCTTCAGCATTCTACACCGAAAATCCTGGCCTATCCGTGATGTTATTCCATTCAAAAGACCTTTTTTTTTTTTTCCAATGTCGATCATACTAGTTTCTTATGAACACAAGAAGGCATGGTGGTTTGATGAGACACCCCTAGTTGAGGTAAGACATATTTCTACGTTTTGGTAGACAAATTAATTTTTCGCGCAACCTACACCACAATATCACGCATCGGCCAACCATTGGAATTTGAATTTTCCTATGAACTATGAAAAACCTCTCCTACACCGCCATCCTGTGTTGCATTTAATCCTAAGCATGGTGCATATTATGTAATATATTGTGCATATCGCATTTACACTCCCAAATTTAAGACTTCATGCAACAAGGTAAGTATACGTTCTGTTTAAATTTACAAGGTCATACATGCTATTTCGTTCACAAATCTCTTATTCCTCAAAGAAGATGAAGGAGAAAGAGAAAGCGTCGAGGAGGTTATGACCCACTCTTTGATTTTGATTACCAGTAAGACCGGAAAAATGCCTCCAAGAAAGCCAATGACTAGGTTCTCTCCAAGAATGCCTAAGATGAAGGAACCAGAGGTCGGTGAAGGGTCTACACCGGGCGCTGCAAGGGAGATTGATTTTGTCTCAAGGATGGAATCAATTATCTGCACATCTACCAAAAAGGAGTTTTCCCAACCTCCGGAGTTCAGAGACACAAAGGCAAGCACTGGATCTAAAGTATTGCTCCTGCATTGGGGAGACATGTATAGCAAAATCATTTAGGAGGATTACTCGAAGTTCACACCTCACAACAACCCGGACGTCAAAATATTGGATGATCAAGTGTTCCTGAACATCAGGAGATCATATATGCACAGGGTGGCTTGTCGGACCCCAGTTCTTCCTTGCATCGAAATATTTGTATGGATAATAGACCACACAAACACAGTAAAATGCACGATCAAAAATGCAGAGGGAAAATGTGTTGGTGTTGTTATCACTTCAAGAAACTCTCCTAGGTTGTATCTCAGAGATGCCTGGTAACTTAACTAATCTTGCAATGGTTTAATCAAATGGATCAATATGGAGAACTCACTCAAACCTCACACACTCTAGACATGTACGAATGTATTCAGATAGACAAGGCTTTCAACCACAAATGTTCAGAAAGTTTAATAAAAAATGAATGTATGGAGAATACCTATTATACTAGCATAAACATATACACACAACATATATAAATAACCAGATAACAAATAAAAATTATATTCCAATACAAGTATAGATAAAAAAGAATATGAAAACCTAAACAAAGATGGAAAAAGAAGCTTATGTTCTGATATGTTCTGATATATATTCAAAAATTCTAAGAAAAACAAAAGTATATAGTCCAATCTCCAAAGTCGAACCCCCCGTTCATCAAAAGTTTGTCTTCATGTCCTTCAAAATCTTCGACAAGTGTAGTAATCCTTCCAAGGCTGATGTATATGGTCAAAGAATGCCACCTTCCAAGGCTGATGGATACGGTCAAAAAAATGCCACCTTGAGGACAAGTCATTCTTTTGCCAAAAATAGACAGGAAGCTTCATCATTTCCTCTTTGCTGGCACCTTCAAGACTGTGATAGAGCACTAATAATAGTGTATTTAATTGTTATCTATCATTAGAAACCGTCCTTGAGGCACCTGGATAAGGAAAACTCGGATCTGTGCGAAAATAATGCATCTCTTCCCTGTCTGCTCTTTCAGTGGCTAGGAGAGGCAAAATTTGATCCCGTTAGCCACCTAAAGCTTCACTTTCGGTGGCTAAGAATAGTTGAAAAATCTTGCCTAAGCCACCGAAAGTTGTTTTAAAACTGGCTTTCAAAATTATAAAAGTGCATTTCCTTCCATCTTTCTAATCTTCAATTCTACTCCTGAAATCTGTTTGTGGGAGTAAGCAGGCATATCACAGTGTAAATATTTATCATAAATCATGTAGGCAGTCTTTGCTTGAGCCCATGCATTTTTTACTCCAAGAAATGATGGCTCACGCTATGAAACATGTACCAAGATATCCACGATGTCTCTAAGCTACAGTGTTCTCAAACTTTGAAATATGATGCCTATACTGTGTGTTGCAATCTCCAGCAATCTGTTCCACTGTATTAGCTCAGAAAGAAATTAACAATGTTACCAAACAGTTGCAAAGAAGTGTGGATTGTGAAACACAGGTATCTCATCCTGTCTCAGAATCTGTCATCTGATGCGTGGTTCTTCCCTCTGGATAAATAATTTCACATGGTCTTTCTTGCATAAGGTCTGGTGCCTGTTGTTGATTCGTAGCAAATGGAATACAGATTTGAAATAGAAACATTTCTGCAGGAATTTCAGTACATGGGTTTGAAATTGATATATCAAGAGGGAAAATTGATGGTGCGAAATACATGGAAACCTTTGCATCGTGGTTATCAATCCCAAGTATGGCAGCTAGCGCTGCAATGCAAAATTTGACACGTCGAACGGATTGCTCTCACTCAATATTGATCTTTGGAACAACAACATGTCGTTTAATTTCTCCATGGACAAGTACCAGTTTCAACATATTTCCAAACCCCATAAATGTATTTCACACTGGAATGAAAGTAGACTTCCCTATGGCTAGACCAGATTCGAAATAGGAATCAAGGAAGCGCTGGTTCTCGTGATTTGTTGTAATGGTGGCAATCACATAGAAATGCTCAAATTGGGCTTGCATCTTCTCAATTTTGCCAAAATTTTCCCTAGTATCATTGTCAGATTTCCAGGTTGTGATGAAAATGAAAGCTATGGAGAGCCCGACAATATTGAAGATAAAATTAGGGTTCATGAAGCAAGGAAGACGGTGAATGAAGAAGATGCGGGTGCCCGTCTCTCCATTTTAGATTCATCATGCAAACTCCTCCACCAGATGTCACCATTTTTCTCAATTTGAAGTTGAAATGTATTATTCATACACCATTCTCTTTGGTGCAGTGTAAGAAATCCCATTGGACCTGATTAAATAGTGGGCACTAAGAACGGACTCACTCTACAACAACTGGCAAGAATACAAGCATTACAATCAACCTTCCATAAACAACAACAGATAGCAGGACACACCGTGCATGTTTGTTATCGGGTCATCAATGAGATCACGAGAGGGATTATAATTTGGATCGGCAGGGTCCCTGAGAAAATACAAAACTCCAGAACGAAGAATCCCTCATAAGAGGCTAACAAAGATGCTTATTTGTAACCTGTATACAGTTCCCACAAGCCAATGTAACAAAGAGCTTGTTAGTGGCGAAGACCAAAAGAAAACCACACTTTAACCTGATACTTGACTCGTGGCTTTACATCTCACTCTGATACCTTCCATTAAAACTTGTCAAACACTCAAAAACCCAACTATACTTTCCACAAGACAACTGTGTAAACATTCTCTGTCTGCAAACCAGGCATTTGACAACTGTCTATTTGGTGTTTATTTTTATTTGCTCAGAAATCAAATCCCCCGGGCATCGAAAGTTTAGATCGTGTATGGAGTAGGAGCTGGCACTTGGGCTTTGGTGATTTATGGTTTGACATACAGTTGATATGGCTTAGGTGACTATTGTATGGATTTGTTCTTCGGTGTTTGATATGTAGAGCTTTGATTACCATGTGATCTCGACTTTAGACTTTGGTCCATACATTAGATTTTGATAGTAGGATTAGACTTAGTATAGTGTAAAGTATATTCTAGGGTTAAGCAACTTTAAAGTACACACCACTTTTGAATAAAACTAAATGACAACTAGGAATATATCAAACTAGACTAGGTCAAGATGGTAATATTTTATTTGCAGGTCAAGAGGGCGAAGCTAGAGAGTTTTTGGGCAAAATTGATCAACAAGAGCTTTGATAAAGGATTTAGAGGTTATGGCCTTGCCCAACAAAGTTTATCAATGAGCGTTTTAGGTAACAAATGGAGAAAACAAATAAAAAATGCCAGTGTATTTTTTGATCGCTAACAAGTGTGTTCCTTCCAGTTGAGGTACAAAAGTATTATAAACTCAGGGACCCAGAGGAAAGATTAAACACGGATTTCGTGGTCAATTTTTATGAGTATCATGACACCAGTAGGTTACTAGCCTCATGGTGGAAATAAGACAAAAAATTCACAAACAGAAACATTGGTTGGAATGACACAGTAAATATCAAAGATCCCTGCATGTATTTAATGGCTTTGATTTGTCGATTATCTGGAGAAAAATATTTCTTAAAATTTTCAGAAGCTTGGATGTCGTTGGCGTATTATACCGTGGCGATTTCTGGGAGTAGTTTCAATTGGGGAGTCATTATCTCCAAGCACCTGAGTATTAATATCCTACAGGCCCATACACCAAAAGAAAGAGAAGTTCCAATCTTCTACATGGCATCCTACTTGTTGGACATAATCTGCACAAGTAATGTTTTCGCAGGTATGAATTTAAGCTAGCATATTGTTGATTTCTTGTACATGTTTATTTCAATATCTTATGGGAGAATAGGTACAAAAGATCGTATGCCATGATATGTGATGGGTTCATATCCAGGATATATTCCATTATCTTTACAAAGGAATTCCCTAGGATTTCGGTAGTAGCCAAAAATATGACAGCTAAAGTTGGTCACCGGTACATCGAAGAGACATGCAACTATATCAGAGTGTTCAGAGCTATTGGTGCACCCCACCTACTCCCCGTTCATGTCATGGATCCTCTCATATTGGGAGAGATTTGTTACCAAACCATTTTACAAGGTTATAATGCTTCTCTGGTAAAGGACAAGAAGAGATATTTCATTCCCTATGGCTTTCATATAGGGTTTTATATGGTCAAAGACATTGTGTAGAAAAAAAAAGAAGGGTTAAACCAGCTTGAGTATCAGTTCCCCATAGGCTGCTTTCGTAAGCATGATCCAAAAGGTTTAGTTCCCCAGCATGCGTCACAAGTATCCTCCTATTGGACGTATGCTCATGATAGTTTTGAAGATGAAATATTTACAGAGGGCACCCAGGATTTGGAGGAAGTGCTCCATAGAAGGGCTAACCAAAACATGACCAAATTCAAAGCAATGTCTATGGATGAGAAAGTTGAGACAATAGAGAAAACAACTCAAGAATCCCTCAAGGTAAGAGATGAAAACAAAGAAGTAGAAGAAACAGAGGCATGAAGGAGGGGGATGTTGTTACTGGAAGAAGCCCAAAGAGCTATACAAAGTGTTATCATTGAAAAATTGTCTACAACATTGCACACAATGGTTGAAGAAAGACACAAATTCCAGCAACAATTAGTACACCTACAACACCAAAATTCATCAAAAAGGAATCAAAACTATATACTTGGTTTAAAAATTAAAGTGCACAAATTCACCAAAGGAAGCACGTGCACTGTGCATAGAATGTGTAGTCCAACACAACCCTAATTGCACACTGTATGCATAATGCACAATATGTGAGACTGTCTACGAGCAAATTCGTGCACTTCTAATGAACGACGTATTTATTAATCTTGTCGACCTCTCAACCACTTCCATTCCTACCCCCAACACGATTTGACATTCAGATCTGAGTGAAATCTAGCTTGGAGGTTGGTTAAGAGCTAGGAAGTTCCCTAAAAGGCCCCTTTTTCACACTATGAACTAGTTGTATCTTGCCATGAATGGACACTATAAATATGTGCCATGGGTGTGCTAGAAAAATAAGAACTTCAAGGTATTGTTATGCGGCAAGAATTATTCTTAGAGAATCCTCTTTTCTCTTTGAATCATTCAAACACTATAGCAAGGGCCATTCCACTCACCTCTTGAGAGGATTGGCATTGTATTTCTTCACCATTCTTACTTGCCATTGCATGAAGAAAAGAGTTCTCTATTAGGGAACTCAAGATCCCTCCCAAGGAGGAAGAGGGGATTCATAAATCCCTGCCTTTCTCTATGGTGTTATCCTATCAATATATTGATCCATTGGTAGCTATATGATTGTCATTTTTTTTTTGTTTTTCATGGTTCTAGTTCTTGCAAACTTATCTAACATTTATTTCCTTTTGTTTTTATTTCTATTTCCTTGTTTCATGTGTATTTGGTTATCTAATCAACTCACAAACCTCTGTCTTGTTTAGATGACTTAACTAGGCAAGTAAGTGTTGTGTTTTTGCTCACCCATGTGGCAAAACCAACACAACAGATTGGCAACCATATCGGGGATTGTGAATCAAATTCCTCCCTATTTAAGTCTTGAGATCATTTCTTTCTAATTGTTTGGATATGCAGGTACCAAAACCGACCTAATCTAGCCTTCCAAAGACATAATTCGGAGCCAAGGCAAGAGAATTTGATTTGGAAATTTCCTTCCCGATGCGTGATAGGAAGCGTGCGGATTTTGAGGCACACAGGCGCACATTTTACGCTTTGTGTACGCAACAAACTTCATAAACCCAGACATTGTGTGCATTCTGTGCACTTAGCGTGACTATCAGAACTACAACCTGCACAAATGTTTAGTTTTTGGAAAATTGTAAGGGTTTTATGAGTGGTTTGAGGGCCTCTTGCCTTCAGATTTTAAATTCCTGCACTTTGTAAAGAAATCACACTTCACTTAGAGTCCTTTCTCACAAGGAAGGTTAGCTAACATAAGCACATAGGGGAAAAAAGAATCACTATTATTCTCTTTGCTTTGTTTCCACATGGATGGCTCATTTGGAATTTAAAATTTTGAGTTAAAGTTATTTCTTTTTCAAATACAATTCAACTAATTTGGGACTAGAAATCAATTTTAACCCTCAAGTATGATCTTCCCCCTCACCCAAGTGTGATCTCAGGAATCAAAAAATGTGGTTGAAAGGAAATTTCATCTCCCTTAAAAAATCATTAGGAGAGGACAAAACCCCTCTAGGGTACCTCTTAGTTTTGGAAATCATCTTAAAGATTTGTAAGGGCCCATACATGCCCACATGTTTGCAATATTAAGATAGTTTCTAAAAGCTTTCTTATTCTAGACAACAATCTAGGAAAGTTTAAAAGATCAAGTAACGGGCCCATACATTCTCACATGTCTACCATCCTATGGTAGTTTTCAAAATATCTTCTAGTATAGACAACATTCTATGGAGTTTAAAGGATTTGTAAGGACCCGTATGTCCACATTGCTAGTTCTCTAGGGCTTTAAATATTCTACAAGGTTGTACCAAAGAAACATAGTAAGCTAGGTAAGAAGATTTGTATGGACCACAGGAAGTCCACATGATGCAATCTTACACTTAACTTATTAAAAATATTTTGCACACAAATCCACTCATCACACTCATAATTTCTATTAGAATAGTGGAGGTCGAAGTAGGCTTTATTTTTTAGTACTCACAAAGTACTTCAAAGGAACTCTAAAAGATCTGACTACTTCTTTAGAAATTATCCACACCAATGTAATTCAAACGAGGTTGGTCCATGACCCCAATCTCTCAACCCACTTCATCTAAGAAAAATTCTAAAAAAACACTAAAGTTTCCTCCACAGGAGGTGCCCAAAAGAAATTTTTTAGTCTAGGTAGGATCTCAGGGGTAGGCATCAAAATAACCCCCCGTTATCAGGTTCTCACATTTTGAAACAATAGAAGTTGAGAATAGGGATATTTCAAATCTCCAAGTCAAGTGTTCCTATACTATAAGGCAGGGAAATACTCGTGAAGGGTCGAAGGCTGAGGTTCGGTTGTTCTGTGAATTCCTCCTTGAGTCAGCCAACTCTTGTGAGGATATCCAACCCGTGACCTATTTTTTAGGCCGAAAATCTAAGTGTTGCACTTTGACCGAGGTACTTAGTGGCCAAACATATGATATCTACCTAGGTGGTGGATGTGGACTGCAATCGCACCTTGGTCAGATTTTGTGTGGCTATTGGGAAATATCACCATCTCTTTAGGGATATGCACCCTCTACCCATCACTATAACTAACTACTTCAACCTTCACTAGTTCCTCTTCTAGTGGCTTCAGACACCACTGTCGAGTGCTATTGGAAGGCCTGGTGCTAAATTGAGAGGAAGGACAATAAGTATGTTAGAACATGAGCATTTATTTTTTTTCTTTTTCCCCCACATGGAAAAAATCCACCTATCCACATGCCTATTTATTTACAGTTGATTTATGCATGATGTTCATTTGATTACATGAAATTGTGAGTTATACTATTTTGCAAAGGTAAAAAATATAAAAATATCTTGTTCATTTATTTATCTCTTGTCACCATTTTCACACAGTCACTTTGCTAGTCGGAACCATAGGGGAACAACAAAATCCTCGTCGTTCTAGACACTTGTAGAATATCCCTCCTATTCTAGGAGGAGTCCCTAATATCGCCAACTCACTGACTCCACCATCTCACACCCTAGTGAGTGCTATTATTTTGGGATCAACTTTACTTGGTTCCACTTTGCTTGGGTCAAATACCCAAGTCAATCCACCTGTTGGTTCTCCTTCACAAGGAGGCGGGGGGGAAAGTTATTCTCCAAGAAGAAGTACAAACCCACCAAATCCCTCTCAAGGGATAGGTCCACTACCTACACACACAATGGCTAGAACTAATCCTCCACTAAATCCCCCTATGCCATACTCAACATCCCTCAACATTATTGATTTAACCAAAATCATGAATGACCCCATTTTACATGATGCCACTTGGCCCAATATACCTACCAAATTTCCTTCAGATATTCTGAATTTAGAAGGAAAACTAGGGGAAGACCCCGCCAACCATGTCATGACCTTCCACTTATGGTGATCTTCAAACAACATCATGGATGATTCCATCTACTTGAGGTTATTTCAAATAACTCTCACTGGTTCATCAACCAAATGGTATGTGGATGAAAAATCAAGGTCCCATGTGACCTTTGAATCATTGTCCAAGACCTTTTTGTCCTTTTTCCAATTACTAGTTCATCATGACACTGGTTTAGAACTTCTCTCCAAGTTCAAACAAACCACTGCTATTCATATAGACAACCACATCCATGAATGGCATCGACGATGTAGTTTTTGTAAAGAAGAAACCACCAAATAAAAATGTCTTGATTGGTTTCTTAAATTGCACATCCCTGTGATTGCAAAGGATGTAACATCCACTTTTCCTCAATCAGAAGAGGAAGCCATCAACGAAGCCCAACAATTTGACCTCATATATGCCCAATTAGGTTACTTGTACACCATATTTCCTGATGCACCTAGACCCCTACCATTTAGCCAAGACAAACCTGTGATGTCTCATGCTACGGATGGGTTGATTGGTTCTATAAAATAACTCAACCGTTATGACCAGAGATCACCTAACTATGGTAAAAATTAGTATCCTCAACCATATAGGAAGGAACCTTATTACCCTAACCCCACTCACCAACATTCATATCCTGTTGTTCCCCCTCAACCATTGGAGAGAACCCCACCGGTACCCCAAGAACACCCGGTCTCTCAACCAAGTAAGGGTCCACCCCCAACCCCCATCTATAACCCCAAAAGTAGTGGAAGTACTTCAACTTCCTATACGCCATATGAATTATCTCCACAAAACAATCTATAATTTCCATTTATTGATCCTCCCCAGCTAGTTTCTCCTCCACCAGGACAACCACATGTCACTGTTAACTTTGTTCAGCCCTCTCCCATTCAACAGGTTCATACTTTTGAACAGATGAATATGGAAAATCTGGCTCATCGACCGAATAATGCCAATAAGAAAGGCAAAAACCAAAACAATAACAACCCAGGACTAGGAGGAAATAACCCCCAACAAAATCGTCCCGCTGGGGGCAACCAGAATCAAGGAAAACAGAACCCCCAAGGGAGAAATAATAACAATAAACCACGACAAGGGAAGAACAATAATATCACAACTAAATTCCCTTGTTCCCTATATGGTGAGTATGGACATTATATTCACCACTACCCCTAGATTGTCGATTACAAACGAATGAAAGAATCCATGAACACATAATGCCCTCCGACACCACCTGCACCTCAACAATCACCACCTCCGGCCATTTTGCAAAGCCCCATTCCACACCAAGGTGTGATGAATACCCAATAAGAGATAAAATATGTCATGCCGCAAATGGGGAAATATCAAAACCCAAGTCCTAATCAACCCGGAAATCCAACTGATCAAAATATCCTCCATACCACCGAAGAAGAGATTCTTCTACAAACACGCAGTCGTCCATACGATATGCCTTGTGAATCTACACCAACCACCTCAGAAACAACTCTCGCTATAGTAGGACAACCATTGATGATTCCATGCCCTAACACTGAACCAAACCCGTGTATACCCCACATGCCTTTATGAATGAATGTACATAAACCTCATGCTAGGGCGGCCCATAATTACAGTCTAGTCAATGAATTAGCACAGTCTCCCATAGCAATGTCTGTATTGGAGGTCATCCAAACCTATCCATATCAGCCCAAATCCTTGATTTCCGCCTTGGGGGCAGTCGACCCAGATGATACTTGACTAATCACCTTTGATTTAGATAATGAAGAACCACGTCTCCCCACTCTAGTATCCTTTCAGATACCGGTTAAAATCTGAAACATCAAAGTTCATCAGTGCATCATCGATGAAGGTGCATCCACATGCATCATGTCCAAATTAGTATGGCAGAAACTAGGCTCACTTGAGCTAGTACCATCTGTCATCACCCTGAGAACTTATGACAATCGACCATCATCCCCTGAAGGGATCTTCCAAAATGTCCCCATAGAACTTGGGGGAAAAATCATCTTGATTGACATTGAAGTTATTGACTCCCCACTTGATTACAATATCTTGTTCAAATGTAGCTACATGTATGCTATGAAGGCGATCACCTCTTCTGTGTTTCATACGATGATGTTCCTCCATAACGGGAAAATCGTCACCATCGACCAACTTACACATTATGAGCCTAATAATTCCACCAACATTGATAACATCCACCCTCTTGTCCACGCTAGCTCGGATGCTTTTCCAGTCATCAACATTGGCCTTGGAATATTCAAAGACCCATCCTTCTTATGAACTTATCATGGAGAACCACCTCTCCTAAACCCATCTATTTCAGCACAAGTGTGTGTAGTTTCTTCTAATGGAACTGATGTCGGAGACAATACTCCTCTCACTAAGTCCTCTCCCCAGATCGAAGTTCTACCAGTCGGAGAACCACTACCTCAAGAATTCCCTTAAAACACCACCGCACCACTTGTCCTGGATTCCTCCCCCTCCAAGGGAAAATCCCAGTTTAGGAGACATTCCCCCAAGACATTACCCAAATCCCCTTTTTCTATGCCCCACCTAGTGTCCAAGCATTCTAGGTTATTGCTACCCTCACCCTTCCTAACATGTTTATCGACATCCATGTATGGTATCTCCATCCACCCTCCATGGTTCCTACACCATCTCTCCCTCCTCAGATAGATGGATTACCGATGAAAATACCAATACAGGCTCCTACCACACCACCCCCAACCCCAAATAGTGGAAACACCACCATCATTGGGGGCAGATGAAGGAAGAACGATCCCATAGCTCCACTCCCTCCCCGAGTCCAACCTTCTTGCGCACTATCCGAAAGATAAGGACACCCCACTAACAGATGTCCTACTCTTCCCGAGTTACGCAATCTTATCCATCTCCCTAAAGTAGCCCCATTTCATGCCACTCCACCAAATTCATCCACTGCTATTACAGAGTCCTCAACCACACGCAAGAAAGGGTTACAAACCCATTCCGCTTGTGCCATATGCTTAGAATATGGCCATTACACTCATCATTTCCCAACTCTACCTCAATTACACCAAACATTAGCTTCGGTACTCCATGCATCTCTACCCGAGCCCTCTCAGACACTCCCTGTTGATGCTCACATTACTAACATTCATTATATTTCATCGTCAGTCCCCGAGTGACTGAGATGTCCTTGTGCTCTCTGTGAGTCACTTGCTCATTTCACATACCTGTGTCGTTTGATTGTTGAATATCGAGGTCATCACTCAACCCCTATTCAACCTCATATGATTACCCCACCAGTCATGATGCAACATAATACCCTCATCCACTCCCCAGATACAATCATTATCACCTCCCCTAAACCCGAGTCACTCCCCATTTCTCCATGGTTCACATTTTGACTTTCTGAGGATATTCCACCAAATACTCCCAATTCTTTGGCAAGTCTCCCATACGATATCTTGCCCCCCCACCACTGTGTATCATCCACAGTGTCTTGACATTTGGTTTATTTCAAGCAAGCCATCTACACATTCATATTCCCCAGGTTATCATCTATACTTTTCCCCAGAGGAGCATTTTTCTCACGCCACGTTCAGGTATGCATGCTCACTTTCAGTTTTATCAAATAGTTGTTATATGTTCTTTATCATTAGATATTGTTCATGTTGGGTATTTTTTTTTATGTGCAAGTACTTGTTCCGCAATCTTACATCCCCTTCTAGTATATGTTTGACACTGGCATGTAATTACTCCCTCTGCAAACAATTGCATATCCCAGTCACACCCTTGGGCATTTTCCTTTAGGTTCCCTACATTTGGTTCTATAGTATCTTTACCTCTGCCACATTTTGGTATTGTCAATTGATAACAATCTCCCCCACATGAGTTGTCTCATTCATAGTTACCCTTGGAAACTTGACACTCATGTTTATTTCACCCCCTAGGATTGGGAGTCCCAATAGTATTTTTCATTTCCAAGGATGAACCCCATACTTCTTCTTATCATATTTCTAACCTTCCCAATGGACTCCCTGGGTCATATCATCCTACACTTGGTTCTATTGACTGTACCCCCGCAGTTCCACTATCTCTCCATCTCATCCACCATCAGTTTTCCCATATGCATATTGTCCTCCATCCATTTACCTAATACAAAAACCCACCCATGGGACCTCTACCCTCCATCAGTTCTCTTTCACAAACTTGTGCTCTAACAAGCCAAGCCATCTTTCACTGGGGCACTCATTTCTGTATATGTATGCTCAATCCCAATTATTCTTTATTTCTTTGGTAATTGTATAAATTCCTTGTTTCCAAGACATACATAGTTTTTTAGTCGTCATCCTCGATGGCCTTCTTTTACCTAAAAAAGAAACTCATGTCTCCCTTGGTTGGGGCATTCACCCTTTTTTCATATCGACATCGTTAACAAACCCTGAGTATCCCAAATCCATGTACCCATGATCTTTGAGTTTTCCCACTTTGTTAGCCTCCGGTACAGTTTAACCCCACGTCTAGTCATCCCCCTGACACTAGATCCAATTTTACGGTTGATGTCAATCATCCCTCAACCCCCCAACCAAGGGTAGTATTGAGTCCCACAGCGTCTTGACTTTGTCCATGTTACCCATCAGTACCTGATATCACCTATTACTCAATGGATTTCAAGAATCCCTTTTCTTATTGATGTAGCATCTCCCTTCCTGTCGACATCAGCACAGTCTCCAGCAGGGCAACAATATCTTGACTCTCATTACCTTTTCAATGAGGAGTCTCAGACGGAACAAAGAGATTCATCAATGGTTTATGATTCTATTGACCCCCATAACATTTGACTTCAACAATATCTCATGTTAAGGTGGGTCTTACTATGCGACCATTGCATTTTTTTCATACCATTCAAAGACCTCTGAATTTCATAGGCCATCAATGCCTACAAGTCATCGACACTTCTCACAGTCATCCATTACTCGCTTCAGAGCCAGTTCACCAGTCAAAACCATCATTTGTCATTATCAACCACCCCTGAGGGCATTGCAACTATCTACATCATCATAAATCTTCAGTTACAATCCCACATTTTGGTTTCATGACACGAGCATGGGGCATGCCCGCCTCATTTGTTTACAGATTTTATTTTTTCTTCTTAGAGAAAGGTTTGGTTCCCACAGTTTTCCCTCACCCTCTAGCAAATCTCTCTTGCAAGCCCTCTCTTAACTCTTCCTTACAATGGCATTCTTAGCAAAAGAAATATCGATGTATTTCAGCTATACGTATGCTCCTAACCTCACACATAAGCGAGCATCTGTTATCACTGAAAAATCTTCTGCAATATTGCACACAATGGTTGAAGAAAGACATCAATTCCAACAGCAATTAGTACACCTACATCACCAAAATCCATCAAAAAGGCATAAAAACTATATACTTGGTTCAAAAATTAAAATGTGCAAATTCACCAAAGGAAGCACGCGCACTGTGCGCAAAATGTGCGGGCCAAAAAAACCCTAATCGCACATTGTACGTAGAATGTGCAATATGCATGATTGTCTACGAGAAAAGTCACGCACTTCTCATGAACGACGCATTTATGAATCTTGTCGGCCTCCCAACCACTTCCAGTCTGACCCCCAACATGATTTGACACTCAGATCTGAGCGAAATCTAGCTTGGAGGTTGGTTAAGAGATAGGAAGTGCCCTAAAAGGCCCCTTGTTCACACTATGAACCAGTTGTATCTTGCCATGAATGGACACTATAAATATGTGCCATGGGTGTGATAGAAAAATAAGAACTTCAAGGTATTGTTATGCTGCAAGAATTCTTCTTGGAGAATCCTCTTTTCTCTTTGAATCATTCAAGCACTATAGCAAGGTCCATTCCACTCACCTCTTGAGAGAATTGGCATTGTATTTTTTCACTATTGTTACTTGCCATTTCCTGAAGAAAATATCTCTCTATTAGGGAACTCAAGAGCCCTACCAAGGAGGAAGAGGGGATTCATAAGTCCCTTCCTTAAACTATGGTGTTATCCTATCAATATATTGATCCATTGGTAGCTATATGATTGTCATTTTTTTTGTTTTTCATGGTTCTAGTTGCAAACTTCTCTAACATTTATTTCCTTTTTTTTATTTCTATTTCCTTTTTTCATGTGTATTTGGTTATCTAATCAACTCACAAACCTTTGTCTTGTTTAGCTGACTTAACTAGGAAAGTAAGTGTTGTATTTTTTCTCACCCATGTGGCAAAACCAACACAACACAAAGGTTAGAAGAAGATCCCCCACTTAACCCTTTGATAGAACCCTTGAGGATTACCCCGAACAACATAAGAAATCATGGAGAAGAGCTAAATGGCTCAGAGACAATTCCACCAGGGGAAACCACTAATCAAGAAAACCCTAGCCCTATGTCACCACAAGCAGGATCGTCGATGACTACTACAGCTCAATGGAGGATAGAAAGAGCATAAAGTGGGATGGGTTTTCCTACTATCCTCATAGAGTTATTACCATAGATGATGATGGAGAAAGTTCATAGGTTTCGTGCATAACCCCAGTACCAATCACAGAAGAGGAAGAACTAGGGGAAACATCTGCTCCAGCTTCCGATGCTTTGATCCCAAATCCCCAAAAAGGCGACCATAAGTCTAGGAGCACTCTGGAAACTGAATTTCTCGACCAATTGGGAACACATCCTCAGAATGATATCTCCAAGAATGACTTGGGTGCTGGTGAACAAGAAGAAGAAATGTAGTAGCCAGACATCGACATCTCAACGACTGAACCCTCAGCTAATGTCGATCCTTTTCCTAACTCCCCATCTAAGACCAAGACTCCACCAACTGAAAAGCACCAACGGTTAGCCAAGTCACCAGAACATATAGAAGTTTCCCCTGCCAAGGAACTAAGAGAAACTTCCATGGAACATCTCTATACGGAAGGAATCCTAGGCAATACTCTGTCTTAGGGAGATCAACAGATTCCTGAACCAGTAGATGAAATCATCGATATACAAGAAATTTCTTATGACAAGAAAACGAAAGTTGTAATGAGAAGAACTACCAAGAAAAGGAGGCTCACACTTGATAGCACACTTCTCATAACCACAGAGGAAACGTTGTTTGGCACCTAAATTGATAGATGAATGAGCTAATCGGAGAAGATATGGATATAACCAATGCAACTTTGGATAGGGGAAGAAGAGATGAAAGGGAGGTAGCTGCCATGAAGAAAGAACTAGACCATATGCAACATCAAGCAGAATATTACCAGAATTCAACACAAGAAGTGGTACTCCTGAAGAGTGATTTCCGAGAAATGTATGCACAATTCACTAGTGAAAGAGATCTCTTCACCGCTCACATATTTTATTTCCAAGAAGATACCCTCATGGGGTTGGAAACCTGTAAAGACATGCATCATTGGTATGAAAGGGAACATCAAGCCTTAGAACGGATAGACTACATCATTGAAGTGCATAAGGGTCGAGATACATAAGAGCATGGCATCCGAGTGTTGATGGATAACAACATCACTCGAATAAGGAAGACAAATGAAAACTGGGTAAGCATGGTCCAGGAACCTCAGCAGAAAATGCAGGAAATATGGGGAGAGTGTGAGAAAAGTTGGGAGAAAATCAATCATGAAATGAAGGACATTGACCTACCATAGTTTGGTCCATTGGAGGATTTCTCCGATTTCATGACATAGTTAAACAACATGAAGAGCAAGACTTTGCATGGGAAGCAAAGATTTCATAGGTTTCAAGCATGATCCCGGGTCAAGTGAATAATTTCATGGAACCCCCGATTAAATCTCTTACAGTCCCACAATGCTTAAGTGTCAAGTTAATCATGTATAAGGAATGGGCAATAGAGATAAAGGAGGTCCTCTCTTCTCTGATGGATCAACACGGGTTCCCATATGAAAATACATGCAAAGATGTTTTCATCAAGTGGTCAGAGTATGAGAAGAACAATCTACTTCAGTAAAACCACTAGATGATCAAAAGAAGAGCAAAAGACAATAGGTATATTGGATCCTCCATGTGGAATTTTCTTAACTTAACACAACTTTAGTAGCTATTTTTAGCTTAGTTATTTTTTGTTATAAATAAGGGCATCAACCTTGGCCAGGGGGTTGATGGTTTTTGGAGAGAAAGACTTTTCTGGAATTTTGTAAGAGAACTATTTCTATGCAAGTTATTTCAATTAAGAATTTTGTTTAGAACCAAAGATACTTCTACCATCTAAGGCGTGAATTTGATTGGACCGAGGGGGACTATCTTTGTCTTCGGATTCAATATTTGTTGTTGTATTGATTAAGATTTGTTGTATATGCTATTTAAAGTTATTTGATAATGTTGTAACAGTTCTTTTATTCTATTTGATGAATAGAAATCGATTATCTTAACCTGTGATTGATAATAGAGCCTCGAAAATTAGTTTTCTTGCACTAGCTTATTGTCACGTGTATGTTTTCTTTTCTATAACTATTATCTCAGACAATGTTGAATGTCCACTAATCAAAATGGCATTAATTTTGGTTTGAAGTAGTTTTGATCTTCTTCGTCTTCATGCTAAGGCATAGAGGTTATCCTAAAACCTAGCCTTCTCCCAACACACAATTTAACATCCCTATTCCATTTAGATTAAGCTCTATCTTTCTTTGTTATAAATATTAGAAAAAAAAACAAAAAGAGAACTGCCCATCCTGAGGAAAGGTTTCACAGAAAAGACACATCTATCAATCATGATTAAAGCCCATTGATAATTCTAGCCAGATCACGAATCTAGAAAACCTTACCACTCATCAAACGCTTACGAGTATAATTGGGCCTCTTAAGTGGGGTTGGTTCCTATTTTTGAGTTAAAGGGACCTCATACCCCTCAACAAAATTGGCGCTAGAAGAAGGGCATGAACGAATGAATGGCTAACAATATGTCTGATAATATATTTGGCATAGCCTATAGATTCAAAACAACCCACATGCATGGCTAGTCACTCTCAAGACAACCCACATACAAAGAGTACTCCCAATACAAGTAACTTGCCTCAACACAAAGAGGAAGAACACATGTACCCTAAAATACCTTACACTCTTCCCCATGTGGAGTTAAATAAGTTCAGAAGAATCACAAGAGCTTATGCCCGACAAAACAGAGCATTACCTTTATCTCCTTTACTTCCTCGAATAAAACAAATAAGCAGACTAGTTGTTAACATCCTTGACCAGGTATTTGTTCACACTGTAGAAGACCTGATATATTTTTCCCTTACTAAGATCGAACAAACCCTTAATATGATACATGAAACACCAGTTGGTAACTACTCTAAACCTAGAAATTTTGAATCTGAAGAGGAAGATTCTAACTCAGATCACTCAGGTTCTGAATCAGAAGACATGGAGGATAATAACGATAACAATAGAGAAGGGGGAAATCAACCTCAATAAAATAAACAATGGTTGGTCAGATATGCTCTGGAAATCCTAGGACGGGTGCATAACCTACCCAGACATCCAAAAAAATTACTTCCTAAATTTGACCCCGAAACCTCTGGATTGCCTGAGGACCATATTAAGAAGTTCATATTAGTTATAATATTGATGAACATGAAACATGAAGATCTAGTGTGTAGGAAGTTTCCTTATACCTTTGAAAACTTAGCCTCGACTTGGTAATTCAACCTGCCAGTTGGTTCCATAACTAGTTGAACAAAGTTTCAAAATGATTTCTTGGAAAAAATTTATCGAAGAAACTACCATAGGAGCTTTAATGGCTAAGATTTTTTTCGCCACTATGAGTCCAAAATAAAAGGTTAAATATTTCGACCAAAGGTTTACCACCATTTTGAATAAATTTCAACCCGAAGCTAAACCTACCCAGGAGTTGAAAATTGAAGTTTACACGAATGCTCTCCCAGCTTCTATTTCCATGTTTGTAAAAAGGGATGCTAAACATACCCTATCCAAAAATTTCGAAGAAGATAAAATGATTGAATTCCAAATGAAAGGATGAAACGAAGGTTAGATATCACTAATAAAAAAAGAAACTCAACCTCTACATAAGAGAGGACTTTTTTTAACAAGACCCTTGGAAAAACAAATAGAACAAGGTCCTGATAAAGAAGGAGGAGATCTAGAAAACCTGTAGCGGATTATCAAAAAACTCTCCAATGCGATCATCGATATAAAAAGGAGTGATGGAGAGGGAAACCAAAATCAAAGACCTAATAAACCCTTTTTAAAAATAAATCCACCCTTCAAATCTATAGAACCTCCCCTAGATAACCTAAACGTTGACTTAGGGAACATAACATCTAACTCTTTATGCACATATCACCAAGAAAACCATTCAGAAAGAGACTTCCCCCAATGGGTACATGCTATGAATCTAATGGAAAATTTATTCCTAGACAAATTTTCTCTAACCGAACAACCCAGTAGATCGGCAATAAATGCCATCGATCAAGAAAGTCAAGAGCCACTGGAAGAGACAACCATGTTGTTATGGGATTCCAATCACCCGATGTCTTTCAACAACGCCGCTGAAGTGCAGGGACCTCCTACTGAACTTTTAGTTGTACAAACACAAAGTAAAAGTCAACATGTCCAAAGTAACCCCACCATTACTTAGTTATCTAGAGGGATCCCAGCGACCGATTGCCCCAAAACCCTATTTTCCTTTCAAAACAATCCCACAAACATACACACACATGGAGCTCCTAAACTAGACTACAATGTGTTAGAAGACTTGAAGAAGATGAAGGCTAATGTTTATGTCATGTACATGTGTAGGATCACTCAACAAAAGAATTTTATGTTGCGGGCCTTAAAATCAATAGATACCCCTATAACAAGCACTGATCAAAGTGAGGTCCCATCTCCCACAAATTTAACAAATAAGTTGAGTGTGAATGCTTTCTCTTTAGACAAAAGGGGAAGGAATTGTGTTCCTCCTTTCCTCTTGACGTTTGAAGTTTTTAACAAAAATCTACATAATTGCCTAGTCAATTCAGGGGCATCTTCAAATGTCATGCCATTGTCAATATACAAGAAATTGAATGCAACCCCACTCAAAAGTGATAAACGCGTTATACAACTAGATAGGACTCATGTAAAGGTCATTGGGGATCTTAAAGATTTCATGATCAGAATTGCTACACACCCAAAATTTGTTCAAGTAATTGACATAATCGTAGTAGACATCCCAGAGGCCCATGGAATGCTACTTAGCCGAGACTGGTCCGAGAAATTAAATGAATACTTTAGTACCAATTGGGCTCACCTTTGGTTTCCATTAAAAGGACATACAAACATGATCATGATTGAAAGAGAAATATATCTCAAACATACCCTCACTGATTTAGATACCCTAAATGAACCCTCGTCAACAGAGCTCCCTATTTTAGGAAACTACTCCTATGATTCTGATTTCGGTAATTTCACCCCTCACGTGTCTGACATACCTCCCACAAAAAAATCAGAAATGATTTTTCAAGTATACTTACTAGAAACCACAGAAGAAAGCATCCTCTATCAGGATTCTCCATCATGAGTAGCAAACAAGGAAGATGAAAGTGAAAAAATAGCTAGACATGAATAAGTTAGTAATTTCCCCCCAAAATTTGTATGTTGTACTTTGATGGTTCTAAATCGCAAGAAGGGTTGGGATAAGGATGTATCCTCATTGACCCAAAGGGGAAACAAAACTTATTGTCATGTTGATTAGAATTTGAATGCACTAATAACATTGTTGAATATGAAGCTCTAGTCCAAGGACTAAAGAAGGCCATTGCCTTAAACGTCAAAGAATTGAAAGTTTTTTGAGACTGAAATTATTGTTAGACAAGTAAAGAATACTATCCATTGCAATTCACCTCACTTGAGAAATTACCAGCAAGAGGTACACAGGCTAATAGACAATTTTGAGGATTTCAACATTATTGTTGTTCCCATGACAAAAATTACTCTTCTTGATTCTTTAGCCACCGTAGCCTCAAGATTATCTCCTTTAGAAGACTATGAAGCCTCAAGGTGTGTAGTATAACTGCTCTATAAACCTTCAGTGCCTAACAACATTTCTAACTAGAAATTCTTTGAAGGGGATGAACAGATTGTATATTTCCTCACTAACCAGGAGAATTTTAAGGATTTGGCCATTGATGATGAAATATTACAAGAACTACTCATAGAATCAAATATCCACGAACAAAAGAAGGGAAAAGATCACTTTGATGAAAAACCAAAGTTTCACACAATACCAAAAGGAGTGGCCAATCTAGAGAACCTTTTCGACCTAAGGGAAAGATTTAGGGGGGCAAATAATGAAAAATCAGGGAGCTTGTTTCCTATATACGAAACTATAAACCTAGGAACCCCTGAAAACCCTAAGAATGTCAATTTGGGTAAGACAGTCTCCAAAAAAGACAAGAAATCTTATCTCAAATTGTTCAAAATGTTGATATTATGGTAGCTGCGGGAGGTATTTACCTCCACGTGTAAACCTAACGAGAATAGAATACTCCAGAAGGCAAGAATAAACCCTAATGCGTTGGCTAATAACCCTAGAAGACTTGTCGGCTCAAGAACATAATTTATATTAGGTTATTAGCCTCCAAGAGAAGAAGTCGGCCAGAAATGATAATATATATTGAACAGAGAGACAAATACCCAGAATGAGAAGTCGGCCCATGCAGTTAGCCAAAATTAATATAATTATAGGAGGCCAATTCTCATTCTGGTAGGCAGTCTCAGAATTGCAGAGCAGCACTTGTGCGCACTGCAGTTGCCCAGTTTCTACGCAAGTTTGGAGGAGAGATGACGTTGCAGCTGCTGCAGCTAGCAGTTACACTTGGACTATCTCTTGTCTAGGGTTTGTTCTATATGATCAACTCTTGTTGGTGCACTATCCTTGGGGAAAGGTGTGCTACCCTTTGTTTGTCTATCTAGCCTAGGGTTTGCTTCCAGAGTGATTCTCTGTCAAGGTTAAGATTCTCAGAGGGTGGCTTCGACCTATGGTTGGGTGACAATAGAGAGATTTTCAATGGTAAAATGAGCACATCCATTATATTCTAACAGGTTATGGTCCCACACCTCCTTCACTCAGTCTAACCACTGGAAGGAAACATAGCCAAAAGGATATTAAGCTCGTTGAAGAATTGTCGCTAGGGTTTCCTAGCAGGAGTAGTCACCAAAGCACTAAAGCTAGGGTTACTAGCAGGTGCAGTTGCAAAAACCCTAATCCTATCATTGAGGCACCTTAAGTGAAGGGATTGACCTAATATCCAGATTCCCTAGCCTAGTGCATCTCCTGGTACTCTCAGCAAGCGAAGAGGTCAAGTTTGAGTTTGTGGTCAAATCTAGGGTTTGACCAAGTCAAAACAACCATGACTTATTCTATGAATTCAGAGAACAAGTTAGATGGAGCCTCTAACTTTAGAGTGTGGAAGACAAGGATTGACCTCATCCTTGCCAAGAATAAAATGTTGGATATCGTGAAAGGAAAGATCGTGGAACTAGAGTTTGAAGAAGGAAAAGAGAAGGAACCACAGAACATTGTAGCTATGGAGAAGTTCAAAGACAATGACATCAATGCCATGAGTATCATAGTGGAATCCATAAAATACCACTTGATACCCTACATCTCCCATCTTGACTCATCAAAGAAGATGTATGATGCCCTAATAAATCTCTTCTCGATCAGAAACATTGGACAAGTTATGAGTATGAAGAATGAGCTCTGTGACATGAAGATGAATGATGATGACAGCATAACATCATACTTTGTGAGGATCTCCCAGTTAAGAGATCAACTACAAGCTATTGAAGAGATCACTTCAAAGAAGGAATTGGTAAACATAGTACTCAATGGTCTTCCCAAGATGTGGAATGCATTTTCCACAAGCATGAACACAAGGAAGGAGTATCCGACATTTGAAGAACTTTGGACTTGTTGTGCTCAAGAAGAATCAAGGGTCAGTGCAAAAGAGAAACCCCAAAAGAAGTACGATGATCAAGCCTTCACAGCAAGATTCAAGAATTTTAGGAACAAAAGGAAGTTTGGTTCAAAGAAGAAGTCAAATCAAGAGAAATACATTTCATAAGTACAATGCTTCAACTGTCGAAAGTATGGACACTACAAGAATCATTGTCCCAAGCTAAAGAAAAGGAAGGAGAAACACGAAGCATCAGTTGCCGAAGAAAAGGAACCTACAAACAAGACTAAGTAGGATAAAAGAGACTTCTTCTTCTGAAGGTAACAATACTCTTCTTAGTTCTTGTACATATCTTTTTTGCATCGTCTCTGTACATATCTTGTATATCTATGTCCTAGAAGATAATGTGTTCCAAGAAGAACTATCCCGATGGAAGAACAAAAAGATAAGAATTGATATCATTAGATAATACATGAAAGAATGAAATACATCAAACAAATCATGTGGAAACTATTGCAATATAAGCCGAATAAATCATGAAGAGACTTAGAAGAAGCAAAGACAGAAAGAAGTCAACAATCAAGAGCAAATTGGAGAAAGACTTATGACGTTTTGTAGAAGACAACAAGATGGAAGCGTGGACTCTGTTAGACGGAGGGAGACGATTATATGCACTCATACGTGAAGAAAGGATTAGGAGGTAGCCAATCCTATGATCCATTGAATATTATGAAGTATATATCCATGGTAGTAACCATGAAAGACAGTGCGTGCTCAGTTCAACCTTAGAAGAAGTCTTCTTCGAAGAGAAGCCTTAAAGTATCCCTGGTTGTCCATCCAGATCCGTGATCCTATGATAAAAGAAAGAAGTGGAATCTTTAGAGCATGGAATCTATAAGAAACTCCATCGACCCAAAATCTAAAGAAAAACATGAGGAAGAACATGAAGATACCAAGAAAGAAGAGAAGCTTGAACAACTAGTCATTGTATCGAGAATCACAAGATTACCAGCCTAATATGAAAGCAATCAAACAGAACTGAAAGTTGTGATGAAGAATAGTGTACAGAAGACTTATAAATGAAAGAATTGTAAGATTCAGAACTAGAGGTTCTCCCAGACTGAGGGAGAAGACTCTGATGATTACTCATTCCGGTAAACTAGACATACCTCTATATGAGTCATTATATCATCCATGGGTTGGAGTGCTACATCAAGATGAATGCAAAGACTGTTCTCCAACGCAATTGAACAAAGATCATATGAAGAGCAACCTCAAGACTTTGAGGAATACCAGAAAGAGACTCTTGTATACAGATGGAAGAAGATAACTTGGTGAAGAACCTCCAATGGACAACAGAAGCGTGGTGAAGATTCTCTATAACAGAGATATTGTATCAAGATGATTGCTTAGTAGATCATATCTCATGATGACAGAAGAAGTGCCACATGGATATGTTCCAGTGTTCCAACAATGATATACTTTATTGATCAGAGCTACATGAAGCCTTCAAAGAAAAACCAATGCTCCAGAATGAAGTACATTTGAAAACAAGAATTACATTATCCGTGATGAAGTGAAAAAAGGAGAAAGAGGTTCTCTAATACATATCTCCATAGATGAGAAGATAAGGATACATTTTGGTAAATCTTCTATCTAAGATGAAAGAGTTTGTGTACTCAAGCTGGAGCTCATGGAGATGACTTCCGTATTGAAAAAGGAAGAGATGACTCCCAGGTTGGGAGGGAGCACTAATATGTATTGATTTATGGACAATCATTTTTCAGTTCGAAAAATGGTCTAGGATGAGTAGCTTCCTTTTTAGTTTGGAAATTGGATTGATATTTCTGACGGACAACGATTTCCCATTGTGGTTAACATGGGAAATGGTCCAAATTTCTGATGTATCATAGAGAGTGACTTCCCATTGTGGTTAACATGGGGAGTGGTCGAGGTTAGTCTCTCTTCTTGAGGGTTACTCAAAAAGACTGGCCCGCCTCGCCGGACAACGATTTCTCATTGTGGTTAACATGAGGAATGGTTTGTTTTGGAGGTTGATATAGGATAGTATTTTCCTCTTGCGGTTAATAGAGGAAATGGTCCGGACAGTCATTCCTTAAGGTTTATACATTCTCTCCAGGGTGCACTTTGATTAGTGTAGGAGGAATGGCCCAGGGTGGGGAATGTTTCAGGCTCAGAAATCAGGGACAGGCATTCCTTAAGGTTTATACATTTTCTCCAGGGTGCACTTTGATTAGTGTAGGAAGAATGGCCCAAGGTGGGGAATGGTCCAGGTTCATAAATCAGGATATTTATTCTTCCTTGCTTGAGAAGAATAGTCCAAACAGGTCATCATTGATGTTTTACTTTTTTTTATTGCAAATATTCTTGCAGATCTCATAGATGTGAATGAAACATTGGCCCAGATGATTCAATTTATATCATAACATTGTTTCTGTCCAGGTTGATATCAGATGATTGTTATGAAGACTGCATGACAGTAGATGCATACTACTGTGGTGGATGTGTTCCATTGTTTGTGAGTATACGTTACTGATCAAGTACTTGTGTTCTACTTGGTGTGGTAGTGTACCACTGGATTATAGTTATGTACTACTATGAATAGACACAGTTGTGTTCTATTTTTCTTTGATTGCCTTGAAGACTATCAACAGTATTGGAAATGATTATCAGTTAGATGGATAATCAAAGGACAGAAATTTCCCAAATGGAAAATGGTTCAGAGCATTTACTCTTCTAGATTAGAAGAATGGCTCTTGTATCACTCTGTGGAGTGAGCATCATATCTGATTACTCAAATAGAGTATGGTTTCAAGAGATGATGCAACTAATGATATTGATGGTGATGATGGTGCTCATGATCTACTCATGAGATAGTCAATGTTGATGCTACAGTGTGAATGGTATTTTCATGCTCAAGACCATTACCTGTAATATCTCCCTAGCTAGGAGGGAGTGTTGATATTATGCTAGCTGCGGGAGGTATGTACCTCCACATGTAAACCTGACGAGAATATAATACTTCGAAAGGAAAGAAGAAACCCTAATGAGTTTGCTAATAACCCTAGAATACTTGGCGTCTCAAGAAGATAATTTATATTAGTTTATTAGCCTCCAAGAGAAGAAGTCGGCTAGAAATGACAATATATACTGAATAGACAGATACCCAGAATGAGAAGTCGGCCCAGGAAGTTAGCCAGAATTAATATAAATATAGAAGGTCAGTTCTCATTCTGGCAGGCAGTCTCAGAATTGCAGAGCAGCATTTGTGCACACTACAGTTGCCTAGTTTCTGCCCAGGTTTGGAGGAGAGCTATCGTTGCAGCTATTGTAGCTAGCAGTTACACTTGGACTATCTCTTGGCTAGGGTTTGGACTATCTGATCAGCTTTTGTTGGTGCGCTATCCTTGGGGAAAGGTGCGCTACCCTTTGTTTGGCTAACTAGCCTAGGGTTTGCTTTCGGAGTGATTCTGTGTCAAGGTTAAGGTGCTCGGAGGGTGGCTTCGACCTATGGTTGGGTGACAATAGAGATATTGTTAATGGTAAAATGAGCACATCCATTATATTCTAACAAGTTATGGGCCCACACCTCCTCCATTCAGTCTAACTGCTGGAAGGAAACATAGCCAGAAGGATATTAAGTTGGTTGAAGAACTGTCGCTAGGGTTTCCTAGCAAGAGCAGTCACCAAAGCACTGAAGCTATGGTTACTAGAAGGTGTAGTTGTAGAAACCCTAATCCTCTCATTGAGGCACCTTAAGTGAAGGGATTGACCTAATCTCCATATGCCCTAGCCTAGCGCATCTCCTAGTACTCTCAGCAAGCCAAGAGGTCAAGTTTGAGTTTGTGGTCAAATCTAGGGTTTGACCAAGTCAAAGCAACCATGACTTATTCTATGAAGTCAGAGAACAAGTTAGATGGAGCCTCTAACTTCAGAGCGTGGAAGACAAGGATTGACCTCATCCTTGCCAAGAATAAAATGTTGAATATCATAAAAGGAAAGATTTTGGAACCAAAGTTTGAAGAAGGAAAAGAGAAGGAACCGCAGAACATTACAGTTATGGAGAAGTTCAAAGACAGTGACATCAATGCCATGAGTATCATAGTGTTTTCCATAAAATACCACTTGATACCCTACATCTCCCATATTGACTCATCAAAGAAGATGTATGATGCCCTAACAAATATCTTCTCGATCAGAAACATTGAACAAGTTATGAGTCTGAAGAATGAGCTATGTGACATGAAGATGAATGATGATGAAAGCATAACATCATACTTTGTGAGGATCTCCCAGTTAAGAGATCAACTACAAGCTATTGACGAGATCACTTCAAAGAAGGAATTGGTAAACATAGTACTCAATGGTCTTCCCAAGATGTGGGATGCATTTTTCGCAAGCATGAACACAAGGAAGGAGTATCCGACATTTGAAGAACTTTGGAATTGTTGTGCTCAAGAAGAATCAAGGATCAGTGCAAAAGAGAAACCCCAAAAGAGGTACGATGATCAAGCCTTCACAGCAAGATTCAATAATTTCAGGAACAAAAGGAATTTTGGTTCAAAGAAGAAGTCAAATCAAGAGAAAGACATTTCATAAGTACAATGCTTCAACTGTCGAAAGTATGGACACTACAAGAATCATTGTCCCGAGCTAAAGAAAAGGAAGGAGAAACACGAAGCATCAGTTGCCGAAGAAAAGGAACCTACAAAAAAGACTAAGCAGGACAAAAGAGACTTCTTCTTCTGAAGGTAACAATACTCTTCTTAGTTCTTGTACATATCATTTCTGCATCATCTCTGTACATATCTTGTATATCTATCTCCTAGAAGATAATGTGTTCCAAGAAGAACTATATCGATGGAAGAACAAAAATATAAGGATTGATACCATTAGATAATACATGAAAGAATGAAATACAACAAACAAATCATGTGGAAACTATTGCAAGATAAGTTGAATAAATCATGAAGAGACTTAGAAGAAGTAAAGACATAAAGAAGTTAACAATCAAGAGGAAATTGGAGAAAGACTTATGACGTTTTGTAGAAGACAAAAAGACAGAAGTGTGGACTCTGTTAGACAGAGGGAACCGATTATATGCACTCATACATGAAGCAAGGATTAGGAGGGAGACAATCCTATGATCCATTGAAGATGATGAAGTATATATCCATGGTAGTAACCATGAAAGACAGTACGTGCTCAGTTCAACCTCAGAAGAAGTATTCTTCGAAGAGAATCCTTAAAGTATCCCTGGTTGTCCATCCATATCCGTGATCCTATGATAAAAGAAAGAAGTGGAATCTTTAGGGCATGGAATCTATAAGAAACTCCATGGATCCAAAAGCTAAAGAAAAACATGAGGAAGAACATGAAGATACCAAGAAAGAAGAGAAGCCTGAACAACCAGTCATTGTATCGAGAATCACAAGATTACAAGCCTAACATGAAAGCAATCAAACAGAAAGGAAAGTTGTGATGAAGAATAGTGTACAGAAGACTTATAAATGAAAGCATTGCAAGATTCAGAACTAAAGGTTCTCCCAAACAGAGGGAGAAGACTATGATGATTGCTCGTTCTGGTAAACCATACATACCTCTACATCAGTCATTATATCATCCATGGGTTGGAGTTCTACATCAATATGAATGCAAAGACTGTTCTCCAATGCAATTGAACAAAGAGCATATGAAGAGCAACCTCAAGACTTTGAGGCATACCGGAAAGATACTCTTGTATACAGATGGAAGAAGATAACTTGGTGAAGAACCTCCAATGCATAGTAGAAGCATGGTGACGATTCTTTATAACAAAGATATTGTATCAAGATGATTACTCAGTAGATAAGATCTCATGATGACAGAAGAAGAGCCACATGGACATGTTCTAGTGTTCCAACAATGATATACTTTATTGATCAGAGCTACATGAAGCCTTCAAAGAAAAACTAGTGCTCCAAAACGAAGTACATTTGAAATCAATCATTACATTATCCCTGATGAAGTTCAAAAAGGAGAAAGAGGTTCTCCAATACATATATCCATAAATGAGTAGATAAGAAGACATTTTGTTAAATCTTATATCCAAGATGAAAGAGTTTGCATACTCAAGCTGGAGCTCGTGGAGACAACTTCCTTATTGAAAAAGGAAGAGATGACTCGCAGGTTGCGAGGGAGCACTGATATGTATTTATTTATGGACAATTATTTTTCAGTTCGAAAAATGGTCCAGGATTTTTGGCATGTTTACAAGAAGAGCGTGCTTATCATTGATGGCAAGAACAACAACAACGATGACAAACAGACAAACAAGGAAGATCAGCAAACAGGCAGGCAAGGAAGAACAACAGTGATCAAAAGGAAAGATTGAAGCGTTGATCAGACTCCATTTCGAGGTTTCGGGTACCGGGATTTTGGATACCGGGAGTTGAAGTGTCAAAACAATTCACCACAGGAGTCCTGGAATCACAAAATGTGAAATGCTGAAATCCCGAAAGCAGGAGACAGTTTCGCAAACCGGAGTCCCGAAGTCGTGAAATGCAAAATCACGAAATGTCAAAGACTCCATATCGGAGGTTCAGATACTGAGAGTTGGAGATGTCAAGGAATATCACAATAGGAATCCCGAAGTTGCGAAGTGTGAAAAGATGAAAAGTTGAGCTGACTCCATTTCAGAGGTTTGCAGACCGGGAGGTGGAGTTGTCAAGAACTCTCACGTCAAGAATGTCGAAATCATGATGTGCGAAATCAAGAAGAGATCTAGACCATCAAATCATCTACAGTGTGGACCATTGATCTGACTCCATTTCAAATCTTCGGATACCGGGAGTTGGAAGACTCAAGTGACGAGACTCTTCATCACAAGAGTACTGAAGCGGTGAAATGTGAAACATCGAAATCCCGAATCAAGCACAAGGAAGGCCCGTGAAGGGTCGAATTCACGACAAGATCTGGACCGTTGGGGCCATAGGACACGTGACAACATATTGTCATTTTGCCAACTGCAAATTCAAAGGAACGGGGTTCCCTAACCTCTCGAACTCGCAATAGGAATTCGCGACATGCAAAATCATGAAAGGCCAAAATGCGAAATGCCGAAATGATCGGAGCTAGTGCAACCAAGCTCCATTTCGGAGCTTCGGATACCGGGACATGGAGCATCAAGAAATCATCACCATAGGAATGCCAAAGTGTCGAAAAGAGAAATCGTGAAAGAACTATATGGATAAGCGCTCGGTCACCTCTCGTAGTCACATGGTCGAAGAGCTGTAGAGAAAATATTGAAGCGGCAAGCTCCTTTTTCGGAGTTTCAGAGATCGCGACTTGGAGAGTCCAGATGCCACACAACAAGATTGCCGAAATGCTGAAATGTGAAACATGTTTTGACTTAGCCATTGGTCACATCAGTGGAAGGAGCTAGTGTAGACAAGCTCCATTTCAGAGTTTCGGGGATTGGGACATGGAGAGTAACGAAATCTTTACCACAGGGATCCTGAAATGCCGAAGTGCAAAATGGAAAAATGAACGCAAGATTCAATGAAGTCAATTCAATAGTGCAGATGAATTTGAATAAGATCGGAGGGCTACTGTTGCACTTCACAGTGTAACTGCTAGAAAAAAATGATGGTTTCTGCCAGAGGATGAGCTCTTCTATGACAGAGAAGACTAAGAGTCTCAACTACCAGAGAAGCTGAGGAATCTCGATATAACACCCAGTGATGATGGATGCATGGGTGAAACCGCCAGAGAAGATGAAGAGTTACCATGATGATCAGGCAGAGCACTCATAATGAGTAGGAGATGCAGAACAGAGAAAGAAAAGGTGGCACACAGGAGATGGGATAGCTGTGGAGGAGTGAAGTGGAGAAAACACCCCGATGTGGAGAGGATGCGAGATCAAGATGCAGATGTCATGCACAAGGTGCACAGAGACTATAAAAATGTTGAACAAAGAAGAAAGTGGGGTTGTTGGGTGTGATTGAGGTGTGATGAAGGAGGCAGAGCGCAGTAGTAGAAATGTACAGAAGGGGAATGGTGCATTGAAGGGACATGGCACAGAGAGCATAAAAGGAAAAATAATAGAAAGCGCAAGGAGTGTGTAGAAGACACTGATGTAGACAGAGCAGCGCAGTGTAGCAGAACAATGATGAGACTGGTAAGCCATTGAAGAACTTTATTTCACTGTAATAAGTCATAATAGCAAATATTGACATTTCAGGGTGGTAGGGAGGTGCTAGGGAGGACTGTTGTCCTCAGAGGTTCAAGTGGGTGCTTGAACAAAGGGAGTTGTAGCTTCCATATGGTTGCATCCAGAGAAACCAAGGTGGCAGGGTGGTGCAAGGGAGAACTGTTGTTCTTTGTTATGCAGGTTGGTGCCTGTGTGACTGGAAGTTGGTGCTTCCATCCAGTTGGTGTTGGAACACTTAGGGAGTTGGTGCTTCCTTCTAGTGGGTGCTAGAGAAACTAGGGAGTTGGTGCTTCCTTCTAGTTGGTGCTAGAGAATCCAAAGAGTTGGTGCTCTCAGCAAGTAGCATCTTGCAAAAAGAGGTTGTAGCCTCATTATGAGTTGGTGCTCATATGTATGATAATGTAAAGAATGTACAAATTACTTATCATATAAAGATGAAGAGGTTTTTACCCTTTATGGGTTTCCTCAAAAAATATCTGTCTCTGTGTATCTCATATGTTTGAATGATGTTGAATGGTCTATTGTTTACTTCCATGCATTATTGTGATTGTCATTGAGTGATCTGGAAAAAGTTTAAAATAAGTATAATTGTTTAAGCAAGGTGACAATTGATTCAACCCCCCCCCCTCTCAGTTGTCCAACAATTGGTATCATAGCTAGCCCCTTTTATCTAAGGGTAGATCCTAGAGCTTAAACATGTCAAGCCATGAAGGAAATTCAACCAATAAGGCCCCTCTGTTCAATGGAACAAACTTTGCCTTCTGGAAAGTTAGAATGAGAACCTACATAATGGCTTTAGGTGCAGATGTCTAGGATGTGGTAGATACTGGTTATGTAAATCTAGTTGTACTAGCTAATAAGGATGACAAGCTAGAATTTAGCTTCAACACTAAGGCTATGAATGCTATCTTGAGTGGGCTTGCAGAAGAAGAATTCGTAAAATTTATGCACCTAGGAACTGCCAAAGAAATGTGGGACAAACTCATTAGCAATTATGAAGGTAATCAGAAGGTAAAGGATGCCAAGCTTCAAACCTATAGAATACAGTTTGAACAGCTGAATATGAAAGAAGATGAAACTGTTGGAAAATACTTTCTGAGAGTAGAAGAAATGGTAAATGCAATGAAAGCACTTGGTGAAAAAATTGAGGAACCTTCTTTAGTTCAGAAAATCTTGAGATCTCTTCCATATAGGTTCAATCTGAAGGTCTCCGCTATAGAAGAACTTAATGATCTAAAAACCTTGGAGTTTGATCAACTTCTAGGAAAATTGACTGCATATGAAATGAGAATAGTTAAAGATAAACCCACCTCCAGAGAAGCATCATTTAAGGCAAACAAGAATGAGTATTCTGAGACCGTTGAAATTGAAGAAAAATTTGTGAAGAGACTGAAGAAGGGATCAGGAAAATACAAAGGTAAACTTCCTTTAAAATGTTTCAACTATGGTAGGGTAGGTCATTTTGCAAATAAATGTCCCCCCAAAAGAAAGGATCAGACATGTGATGATGAGGAGAAGCACAAACACAAAAATTTCTTTAAAGAGAATAACTTTAAGAAGAAAAGTCTTTGCGTAAACAATGATGATGATCCTTCAGATGATGAAGACAATGACTCCTCTATTGGAGATAAACTAAATGACTTCATACTTATGGCCAAAGAGGATTATGATAATAAAAGCACAGGAAGTGATGCTAATGAAGAAGAAGTTGTGGTTGACATGGAAGGAGAACTGATCAGTGCACTAGAAGAGATTGATAGACTAATAATTAAGAACAGAAAGCAAAGACAATTGCTTATACAGTTTGAGAAAGATAGTAAAGAACCTGATGAAGACCTTGTCCTACTAAAAGTGGAATTAGAAGAGGCAAAGAAAATCGAAGACATTCTGAAACAACAATTATCAGAAAAGAAGGCAAGATGCAAATTCTTAGAACAAGAAGTAGTGAAAACTAGGAAAGAGATGGAGAAGTTTCAAGCCTTGTATAATCAGAATTTGTCAAGTATCAAAGCCTTAGAAGGATTAGCCACCATTCTAAATCAGCAAAGGAATCCAAAGCTCAAAACTAGTTTGGGTTATGAAGAGGGATCAAGTAGTGGTAAGCCAAGAAATGAAGAACCCATCAAGTTTGTCAAATCTACAACCAATGACAAAAACAAACCTACAGAAACAAAGGAAGACAACCATTCGCCCAGGACGAGTAAAGAAAAAGGTGCCAGGATTGAATCTGTAGAGCAAATAAATAGTGCGTTCCCTACTGAAAGACATAATCAGCATGGAAGAAATCGATTTACTCAAAGAAGAAAACCACTTTCCAGGGACAAAGAAATTTTCTATGGCTACTATTTCTACTGTTCTAACTTTGGTCACAAAGCTGTAAATTGTTCCTTAAGACTTAGACATGAGAAATTAAGATTTCAAAGGAATAAATACTTGCCACAACAAAGAATGATACAACCAAGCAACAAGCCTTCACAGATTGCAAATTGCCAAATTAAGTTTAGAGACATGCAACTAAGGAGGTCAAGAAATAATCAACAGTCAATAAGTAGACAATGCTGCAAAAATAATTTTGACGTATTGAACAATGAGATTGAATGCTACATCTGTCATAACTATGGACATAAACCTGTTGACTGTCGATTAAGGAACTATGAACCAGATTTGAATTCCCCTGCTGAAAATGTCAAGGTGTGGAAGAAGAAAGAAAGTGACAAGTGTGGATTAGTGTTGTCAGCTCAAAGAAAAACAAACCCTTGGTATATAGATAGTGGATGCTCCAAACATGTGACATAAGACAAAGGTAAGTTTCTATCTCTAAGTGAAAGCAAATCAGGAAATGTAACCTTTGGAAATGATGCTCCAGGTAAAATAAAGGGTAAAGGGATGGTGAGTTTAAGTAATAGAAAAGGAAAAGCATAAGATGTTCTACTTGTAGATGGGCTGAAACATAATCTACTCAGTGTAAGTCAAATGTGTGACAGAGGATGTGAAGTGGTGTTCACATCCAAGGACTACAAGATAAATTATGTAAACTCAGGACAAGTGGTGGCCAAAGGCATAAGGATAGAAAATAATGGATATGTGCTGAAATAAAATAAAGAAGAGTGTCATCTAAGCAAACATGATGAAAGTTGGTTATGGCATAGGAGACTTGGAAATCTAAACTTTGACCACTTAATCAAACTCAAAAATCTTGAGGCAGTAAAAGATCTCTCGAGAATATCAAAGCCCCAAGACTCAATGTGTAAACCCTGCCAAGTAGGAAAGCTAACCAGGACACAGTTTAAGTCCAAGAGCTTTACTTCAATAGAGAAACCACTCCAAGTAGTTCATAAGGATTTATGTGGACCATCAAGATAGGAAGGCACAGGGAAAGAAAACTACTTCATGCTGATTATTGATGATTACTCTAGACTTACTTGGGTTGCCTTTCTCAAGGAAAAAGATGAAGCTTTTGAGAAGTCTAAAATAGTTAAGGCTTTAATTGAGACTCAAACAGGCAAGAGGTTAAAGGCAGTAAGATCAGATCGAGGAGGAGAGTTTATGTCAAGTGACTTCAAGGAATTCTGTGATAAGCATGGGATCAAGAGAGAATACACCATCCCAAGAACTCCACAACAAAATGGAGTAGTTGAAAGGCAAAACAGAACAGTGCAGGAAATGGCCAGGTCAATGATGAATGAGAAGAATATTGGTCAAACCTATTGGGTAGAAGCAATACACATAGCAGTCCATGTTCTTAACAAAGCCCACCTCAGACCACAAAGTGACAAGACACCTTATGAACTGTGGTATGGAAGACTTGCTTCAATTAAACGCTTCAAAGTCTTTGGGAGTAAATGTTACATAAAGAATAATGATGAGAACCTTGGAAAATATTATGACAGGGATGATAAAGGTATCTTCTTAGGGTATGCTACAAACAACAAAGGATATAGATGCTATAATAAGAGGCTGCATAAAATGGTTGACTGTATTGACGTAAAAGTTGATGAGGGAATCCCAACGAGAGAGGTGTATAGTAATGAGTCTTCTACAGAAGACACAACTAAAGTTGAAGATGAACAAGTCCAAGAATCAGAAAATGAAGACTCTGAATCAGATGAAGACACAGATACTCAGATAGACTCAAATTAGCATACAACTTCAAATTCCTCCTCCATAATCACTCAAAGAATAATCCTGGAAGTCAGATAATTGGTGAAAAAGACAAAGGTGTACAAACCAAGAGAAAACTAATCAAAAACACTGAACAATCACATATAGCTTTCATATCCATGCTGGAACCCAAGAATTTTAATGAAACTAGCAAAGATGACCATTGGGTTAAAGCAATGAATGATGAACTTGATCAGATTGAGAAAAACAATATGTGGGAGATGATTCATAGACCTGAAGGTAAAAATGTCATTGGCTCCAAATGGATCTTTAAGAATAAATTGAATGAGCAGAGACAAGTTGTCAGGAACAAAGCAAGATTGGTCTGTAAAGGGTATGCTCAGATAGAAGGACTGGATTTTGATGAAAAATTTGCGCCCGTAGCAATATTAGAAGCTATCATAATGTTTCTTGCCTATGATTGTCATAAAAGGTTTAAAGTCTATCAAATGGATGTCAAGTCATCTTTTCTAAATGGAGATTTAAGTGAAGAATTCTATATGGAACAACCTGAGGGTTTTGAACTATCTGATAATCCTGACTTAGTATGCAAGCTGAAGAAAGATTTATATGGGTTAAAACAAGCCCCTCGAGCCTGGTATCACAGACTGGATACATATCTCAAAGACAAAGGGTTCAAGAGAGGAACAATTGATAACAATTTGTATATCAAAACAGAGGATAACGATCTGCTCATCGTATTGGTCTATGTAGATGACATCATCTTCGAATGTAATAAGGATTCATTGGTACAATGGTTTGCTTCTACCATGGAGTCTGATTTTGAAATGTCTATGATAGGTGAACTGCCATTTTTTCTTGGTCTACAAATTACTCAGAGGTATGAAGGGATGTTCATTTCTCAAGAAAAATATCTAAGAGAAATGTTGAAAAGATTTCAAATGGAAGACTCTAAACCTATGGGCACACCTATGGTTACTGGATGCAAATTAAGTAAGGATGATGACTCACCTGATGTTGATCAAAGTTCATATAGATCAATGATCGGTAGCCTTCTGTACATCACAACATCTCACCCAGACATAATGCATGTTGTTGGAATGGTAGGAAGATATAAGTCTACACCTAAACAGAGTCATTTGCTAGCTGTCAAAAGGATATTTAGGTATTTGAAAGAAACAATGACTTATGGTCTATGGTATCCCAGAAATCAGAATTTTTAGTTAACTGCTTATTCAGATGCAGATTGGGAAAATTGTGTTGATGAGAGAAAAAGCACCAGTGGAGGAGCATTCTTCCTAGGTGACTCATTAGTAGCATGGCTTAGTAAAAAGCAAGGTTCCATTTCTTTATCAACTACAGAGGCAGAGTACATTGTTGTTGCTACCTATTGCACTCAGATATTATGGATGATTCAGACACTTGCATACTTGGAGGTAAAATACGCTGCATCAATCCCAATCCATTGTGATAACACTAGTGTCATTAGTGTGTCCAAGAATCCTGTATTCCACTCCAAGACCAAGCATATTCCCATAAAATACCATTTTCTGAGAGATTAGGTCTCCAATCAGATTGTTTAGGTCCATTACATTCCGACCATAGAACAAATTGCAGACATATTTACTAAACCCCTAGCCAAGACACCATTTGAATATCTCCGACAGAAGTTGGGTGTCATCCCATCTCACATCTAAGAAATTTCATCCTGTTAGGGGGAGTTTGTATTGGTTGAACATATGATACCTCCTAAACATACTGCAACAGCTCAGGGGGAGCGTGTTTTCTTTGACGTTGATGTCAAAGGGGGAGAAAAGGAGTGGTCCAGACTGGATGCTACAGTTGGAGGTCCAAACAAATGAGTACAACTATTCAGGGTTGCCATCAATGCTAAAGGGGGAGATTGTTGGCATGTTTACAAGAAGAGCATGATTTTCATTGATGGAAAGAATAGCAGCAACGATGACAAACAGGAAGACAAGGAAGATCAGCAGACAGGCAGGCAAGGAAGAATAGGAGTGATCGAAAGGCAAGATCGAAGCGTTGATTAGACTCCATTTCGGAGTTTCGGGTATTGGGATTTTATATACCGGGAGTTGAAGTGTCAAAACACTTCACCACAAGAGTCCTAGAATCGTGAAATGCAAAACGGCGAAATCCCAAAAGCAGGAGATAGTTTCGCAAACTGGGATTTCGGATACTGGGAGTTGGGGATGTCAAGAACTCTTACTACAGGAGTCCCGAAGTCGCGAAATGCGAAATCGCGAAATGTCAAAGACTTCATACCGGAGGTTCAGATACCAAGAGTTGGAGATGTCAAGGACTCTCATTATAGGAATCCTGAGGTTGCGAAGTGCGAAAAGCTAAAAAGTTGAGCTGACTCCATTTCGGAGTTTCGCAGACCGGGAGGTGGAGTTGTCAAGAACTCTCACATCAAGAATGTCGAAATCGCGATGTGCGAAATCATGAAGAGATCTAGACCGTAAAATCATCTAGAGTGTGGACCATTGATCTGACTCCATTTTGGAGCTTTGGATACCGAGAGTTGGAAGAGTCAAGTGACGAAACTCTTCATCACAAGAGTATCGAAGCGGAAAAATGCGAAATGTCAAAATCCCGAATCAGGCACAAGGAAGGCCCATGAAGTGTCGAATTCACGACAAGATCTAGACCGTTGGGTCCATAGGACACATGATGACAGATCGTCATTTTGCCGACTACAAATTCAAAGGAACGGGGTTCCCTAACCTCTCGAACACGCAACAGGAATTCACAACATGCAAAATTGCGAAAGGCCGAAATGCGAAATGCCAAAATGATCGGAGCTAGTGCAACCAAGCTCCATTTCAGAGCTTCAGATATTGGGACATGGAGCATCAAGAACTCATCACCACAAGAACATCGAAGTGCTAAAAAGTGAAATCGTAAAAGCACTATATGGATAAGCGCTCGGTCACCTCTCATAGTCACATGGTCGAAGCACTGTAGAGAAAAGCTTGAAGTAGAAAGCTCCTTTTTCGGAGTTTCAGATATCGTGACTTGGAGATTCGAGATGCCACACAAAAGGATTGCCGAAATGTTGAAATGTGAAACATGTTTTGAATCAGCCTGTGATCACAGCCATTGGTCACATCGGCAGAAGATGGAGGAAGGAGCTAGTGCAGACAAGCTCCATTTCGGTGTTTCAAGGATCAGGACATGGTTAGTAACGAAATATTTACCACAGGGATCTCGAAATGCCGAAGTATGAAATGGAGAAATGAACGCAAGATTCAATGAAGTCAATTCAACGGTACAGATGAATTTGAATAAGATTGGAGGGCTACTGTTGCACTTCATAGTGTAAATTCTAGAAACAAATGATGGTTTCTGCTAGAGGATGAGCTCATCTATGACAGAGAATACGAAGAGTCTAAACTACCAGAGAAGATGAGGAATCTCAATATAACACCCAGTGATGATGGATGCGTGGGTGAAACCACCAGAGAAGCTGAAGAGTTACCATGATCATCAGGCAGAGCACTCACAATGAGCAGGAGATGCAGAACAAAGAGAGAAAAGGTGACACACAGGAGATGGGATAACTGTGGAGGAGTGAAGTGGAGAAAACACCCTAATGTGGAGAGGATGCGAGAGCAAGATGCAAATGGCATGCACAAGGTGCATAGAGACTATAAAAATGTTGAACAAAAAAGAAAGTGGGGTTGTTGGGTGTGATTGAGGTGTGAAGAAGGAGGTAGAGCGCAGCAGTAGAAATGCATAGAAGGGGAATGGCGCATTGAAGGGACATGGAGCAGAGAACATAAAAGGCAAAAGAATAGAAAGCTCAAGGAGTGTGAAGAAGACACTGATGTAGATAGAGCATCACAGTGTAGCAGAACAGTGATGAGACCGGTAAGCCATTGAAGAACTTTATTTCACATTAATAAGTCATAATAGAAAAGATTGATATTTCAGGGTGGTAGGGAGGTGTTAGGGAGTACTGTTGTCCTCAGAGGTTCAAGTGGGTGCTTGAACAAAGGGATTTGTAGCTTCCATCTGGTTGTAGCCAGAGAAACTAGGGTGGCAGGGTGGTGCAAGGGAGAACTGTTGTTCTCTTTTATGCAGGTTGGTGCCTGTGTGACTGGAAGTTGGTGCTTCCATCTAGTTGGTGCTAGAACACTTAGGGATTTGGTGCTTCCTTCTAGTGGGTGCTAGAGAAACCAGGGAGTTGGTCCTTCCTTTTAGTTGGTGCTAGAGAATCCAGAGAGTTAGTGATCTCAGCAAGTAGCAGCTTGCAAAACAGAGGTTGTAGCCTCATTATGAGTTGGTGCTCATATGTATGATAATGTAAAGAATGTACAGATTACTTATCATATAAAGAAGAAGAGGTTTTTACCCTTTATGGGTTTCCTCAAGAAATATTTGTCTGTGTATCTCATATGTGTGAATGATGTTG